>LPNX010996776.1:254129-273624 GCA_001517045.1 Pseudotsuga menziesii | reverse complement strand
AAAATGAACCTAGGCTTTCCATTTTAATGTGTGTGGGATAATGTCTTAAGCGTCGCTTTCCATTTTAAATAATTAACCAATTACGACAAATTATTAAATAATTGATAAGACATTATTAAATGAATGAGTAATTTAAGCGCCGTCGCTTAAGCGACGCTTAGGAGGATATCCATCGCTTAAGCAACGCTTGCAAGCCTAGCCGTCGCTTAAGCGACGCTTATCAATCCTAGCCGTCGCTTAAGCGACGCTTATCACCACCATTTCAAATTTTTTTTTATCTTCCTAATTTTTGGCACGGTTAAAAGAAAAAATCCACCCGCCGTCGGAAAAAACCGTCGGATTTTGGATCGAAATGTAGTAGTGTCATTTCTAGGGAAAATAAATTTTGTCTCCAGGTTTATTCCGAGGTTCACTGAGATTGTCAGACCACTTCAGAAAATGATTAAGAAAGATGTTGAGTTTAAATGGTCTGTTGAAGAAAAGCAATCCTTTCACGATATATTAAAGGCTATTTCGGAAGCACCCACTTTAACGAGTCCTGATTTCTCTAAACCATTTATTTTGTATACTTTTGCGTCTGACTCTTCATATGCCATTGTTTTAATGCAGAAAAATCAGGAAAACAATGAAGCTCCCATTGCTTTCACAAGTTCCGGTTTAAACGACACAGAGCTCGATTATCCAGAAGTAGACAAACAAGAATTTGCTATTTTTAAGTCAGTAAAACATTTTCAGCCATATTTTCTGAAGTCTCATACTAAGGTTATTGTGCCATATTCCGTAGTTAGAAATATTTTGGTGCAAAAGGACCTGGGTGAAAAGCAAGCCCACTGGGTCATGGCACTTCAGGAGTATGACCTGGAAATCAAGCCTTTGAAGATTGTCAGAGGACAGGGACTTTGTAAGTTGGCAGCCGGATCTTTAGACATGTTTGAATCTGATCTGCACTTTATCGATGAACATTCTCTGTTTGAAAGGAAAGTTTTTCCAGTCTCAGCCCCCTCTGATTCTTGGTATCATGACATTACGTTTTTTCTATTGCATGGAAATGCTCCTGAACATTTAGATTGATGTAGAAAAAGGGATTTGAGATTAAGATCTGCCCCTTATCAGCTGATTGATAACATTCTGTTCAAAAATAATTTCGAAGGGGTTCTCCTTCGTTGTTTAGAAATAAATGAAGCTGATAGTGTGTTGTCTCAATTACATGCAGGGCCAGCTGGAGGACACTTTGGTGGAGAAACCACTGCACATAAAGTACTCAAAGCTGGATATTACTAGCCTACGTTGTTCAAAGATGCATATGCCTTTTCTAGGAAATGTCAGGAGTGTCAGAGAGCATACGGAAGGCTTAAGAAAGCAGCATTACCTCTCCAGCTTGTTATTGTCGAAGTCCCATTTCAACAATGGGGTTTGGACATTGTTGGCCCAATTACACCAGCTTCCTCACAGCAACATAAATACATTCTGACAGACACCGATTATTTCACTAGATGGGTCAAAGCCATTCCCTTGCGAGTGGTTAACTCAGAACAAGTGATATCATTCCTTGACTCTTTTATTGTCACCAGGTTGGCGTTCCCGAATCTTTGATTTTTGACAATGCAACCTATTTTTCTTCTGTAAAAGTAACAGAATATGCATTGGAAAAGGGTATAAAGTTAAAGTATTCAGCTAATTATTATCCTCAGGGTAACGGATTAGCTGAGTCTTCCAATAAAAATTTAATTAAAATTCTGAAACACACAGTGGTTAATCATCATATAAATTGGCACAACGCCTTATCAAATGCCCTGTGGGCTGATAGAGTGACTCCCAAGGCTGCCATAGGTAGTTATCCCTTTTTCCTGGTGTATGGTAAAGAAGCTATCTTGCCTCCTCATCTATTTTTACCCTCTCTACAGCTCTCCCAGTCAGTGCAGGAGACAGCATGTTCTGCCATGGAACATCGGATTAATACTCTGCTTAAACTAGATGAAGAAAGAGAGTTAGCCAGAAAAAAGTTTGACCAACTCTAGAATACAGTGAAATATTGGTTCGATCATAGAAAATCAGCTAGTAGGGATCTGGAAGTAGGTGACTTAGTTCTGAAATGGGACAAAGAGCACGAGGACAGAGGAAAACATACCAAGTTCCAATGCCTGTGGCTGGGACCATTTATCATTATAGAAAAGATTGGTCCTAGCACATTCAGGTTGCAGACGCTGGAGGGAGACATTGAGAACCTTCCAGTGAATGACCATCTCATCAAAAAATGATTCTAATGATACCCATTAAGGGATTATCCTGTACATACCTTGTGTGGTTTTCTTGGTTTCTGGAACTGTTTAGTGTGTTATTTTTATTTGTTTGCTTTGAATGTCCCCTCACATATATCTGCTATTTCATTTGCATAATTTTTAAGAATGATCAATCCATTTAGTCTCTGGCTAATAATTTGTCATCAAATCTTGAGGTTGACTTACAAATCATGCATCATGATCTTACTATCCTAAATATTGCCATGCTGTTTTACGTCTTGAACAGTCACTGGTTTTTTCGTTTTTCTAGATTTTACCAGAAATTCCTAAATCATGTAAATATAACTTAATAAGATGAGTCTCCGCAAAGATTTTTCCAAAAGGATTAGGGCAGTATTTGTCAAGGTTATCTATTTTAGTCTTTTAGGCCATCCCTTCTCTTGAAGAGAATTAGACTTGCCTCCCCATTTGCTAAGATAATCTCATTGGAGATTAAATATAACGACAATCTGGTCATGGTTTGATTTGGATACAAAAACAATTAATTTTTGACATAATCTGAAGGACAGAGGGTCTCATCACGAGCCAGTCTTTTGAGGATCATAGATTTGCGTTCAGTAACATTGTCGCCTCCGGTTACCAAGCCGGGACAGTGGCCCTTGGACAAAACACCAAGGGATAAAAGGTCTCATTACGAGCCGGTTTATTTACTATAGCGCAGATTGGTGACTGACATGGTTACCACTTGGTTACCAAGCCAGAACCGTGGCCTTCAGTATTTTTACTAAAAAAAAATAAAAAAAATGATGATAACATTTCAACCTAACCAGAATTGTATATCTATAACTGGTAGATGGGATACTGGTATTCTTTGGGCTTTGAAGCAACCCTATTGAGGCTATGGATGCCTGCTGGCAGCAGGGCCATGCTTGTGGTATTGAGATTTTATTATTCAAAATCAAGCCACTTACTGCTTTACTTCTTTTGGACTGATTGTTGTGAGAGACCTGATCTTTATCAAATAACTAAATAAAAGTGTAAGTTTCTGGTAATCTTTAGGAATATGAAATTTCCAAATCTGTTCAAGGTGCTAAAATTTGACTCTTACTGTGATATGCATGAGGGATCTAATTTATTTTGATTACATGATTCCAGGTCAAGAAAAAAAGAGATAACTGTTCCGCCCAGTCAGTCGCCATCTGTTGTGTCTCTACTCAACAGCCTTAAAAAACAAATTTTGTCAAGCAAAATGAAATTTTGTTTGATGAAATATTTGAATTGCTCATTTCAAATTTACAGACTCGGGAGCTACTGAAATGGTGAAATTCCATTAGCTACTGAAACGATGAAATTCCATGTTTTTTACAACCTTTGTAAACTATGGTTGGTTGACAAAATCACTATATTAAAATCATTATTTTGAATAGATTCGTATGCTTTTCACCATAGCCTTACCATAAGCCTTATTTGAATATTCAACAATTGGTATGTTTTATTTGTTAATTGCAAATCTGATGAGGTCATAAGCATGAAAGGACAAATACGTCATGCAGGGGTGCCTTATCCAAAGTTCATCCTCTAAGCTTCGAAGCATGCTTGATATTGCCATAAATATTTAGTTTCTATATTTGCAATTTTCTCCATGCGTAACCTATATGTTGCACATAAGGGTTGGCGTTGATACAATGGGTTATGTTATGTGTCTCACGTAGGATGTCCACCATTTCTGAAGGTTGAAATTATTATATGGTAGGGTTGACATTTTAACGCATAAGGTTCATTGCCTATGGTTGGTTTAATTCGTGTCGTCATCTCCGAATCCGATCCACTTAATGGAAGGTTGATATGGTATCATTACACTCGTACATAACTCTGTAATGATAGTTAATTGTAGTATGAGCTCAGCGTCATGTCCTCCTGCTTGTCGAACACCTGTGATTCATTCATGTCGTGGTTGTATGTTGATTACGCCGGATAAATTATGGTAAAATGAGTTTATTCTGGAGTCTTTGCCGTCACTTTCTATTATTTGATTACCTCTCTGTGTGATCATTCTCCTTTGCTCATGCTGAGTTTACAGGGTTCTTTTCTGGGTTTACTCATTTTGCATTTCGTTTATGAAAGAGTCGAGTTTCATTGTTTGTGGTTTCTACTTGGTTTGCATCCTGAATGCTTGCTCTCTAGCTTTCTGTCTTGTTGCAATCCATGGTATCTCCTCTATGTCCAACTGTGTGCATTCGCGCTCACATCCATGGCTCTGGTTGTTAGGGTCGAACCTAGTGACACGAGGCTTCTTGACGAGAACCCCGAACTCCTAGCCAAGGTAGAAGCAGTCGGGTGGCTTCCATTTCTCCGTAAGTTCACAGATTCCAACCCTGAAGTCACTAGGTTATTTTCCCTCTCGCTGGTTGATGCTAGGGTTAAGGTGGCCGACCTTCAGTTCAGAGTCAATGAGCGCTCAGTTGCTTTGGCTACAGGCTTGCCATTAGTAGGAGAACGTTGGTTCAAATCCAAGCAGATGAAATTTACTGAATGGAGGCAAATGTTGAAGAACCCTTGCCAAGATGTATCGTTCAGAGCTAGTGTGTCACAGAAATATTTCAGGAAAGAATGGAGGCCCGTGTTGGACATTATTCACAGGTATCTGACCTACGAGGGTCGTCTTTCCTGTGCATATGTCTATCATCTTAGATTGATGACTATTTTTCTCGGTTTGCCCATTAATTTACCCTATTATTTAGTTCAGAGCATGACCAAGATGTCTTCGGCCATCAAAAAGGGTCCTAAGAATATCGGCCGGAGTCTCTTTCACCATGGTATTGTGAGAATGTTGGTGTAGAAGGAACTGTCTAAACGAAACCAGTCATGGGATGATTTTCTTGAACAGAATGGATTCATGGCATTTTTCCATTGCCAGTTTGATTGTGCAGAAGAGTGTGTAAGGCATCAGCAGCCTTGTCAAGTCCCGACTTCACCTGCGCCTGAGCTTATCCCAAATCCTAATGATTGTGCAAACCCTAGCATTCACGAAGATCTCTCTCCCACTCCTGTGTCGAGTCCCGATTCTCCCACGCGTTCTAAGCGTAGGAGGAAATATTTAAACCTTTCCCTGGTAACGCTGAATAGTAATGACAAACCCTGCAAACAGATGAGCAAGAAGCCAAATGTTAAGGTTACCGGTAGATTTACTAAAAGCATGGAGTCCAAAGTCAATGTTGTTAAGTCCCCTGTGAAGAATAACAAAGACATTGAAACAGTTGTGTTAGATGATGAGGAGAATAGACCTGTCTCGCATAATGGCCCTGATTTGGATCACGAGCCTATCATCTACCATGCAGAGAACAGTCCTCATGTCTTTGATAAGAATCCTCAAATTGACCTTGTGTCAGATTCTCCAATTAAGGGCAAATCTGTTGAAGTGAATTTACCTGGTTCATATCAAATTGGTGAAGCAATTCACCCATTATTTGTAAACTGTTTGCTGGATAAGATCCATCGAATGGAGGTAGAAATGAAAGAGATGGTGGCACGAAGTGATGCTGTGAAAGATGAAAATGTGAAGTTACAGGAGAGATCCGATTCAGCTAATAAATGTATCATGCATCTGAAAAGACATAAGAACAAGTTGATTCGGAGAGTTATGAAATTGCAACATGAGAATCGTAAAAAAAAGGAAAGGGTTTGTGAGCTAAATGCTCAGGTTACTTTGATGCAGCTTAAAGGTCACTCACAAGCTCCATGTTCACAAAGTCTGGCGATTGGTGTGAATATTCAGGTTTTCAATACTTCTGCTAAATCATAGCATTTCGGGGACACTCACTATTGTACATATGTTTAGAAAGTATTTCAGGTTTGAAGTTTGTAAGTAAAAGTAGGAAATGATAATGAAATTATTTTTGCTTTCCAGGTATTGTTTTGAATTGATTGGTAGATTATGTAATTTGGTTTATTCACTTGTGTTTTTTTTTGTACTAATTTTTACTGTGTTGTGTTGCAGGTGATTTGTTTGGTTTTCCAGATGTGTTTTTCCTGGATTTTGGTGATCTCTCGTTTTCAGGACGATCTCCAGAGAATAATGAATGAATCAGTTGAAATCATTTTCAATTATGGATACGCTGTTTTCCAGGTGTCGCTAAATTACTAGTGTCTTTCTCATTTTGTAATTTCGCACTATAGGTCAAATCTTGTCAATCTTGGGATATTATAACGTATATAGAAAAATGACAATTTCATTTGTCATTTTTCTATTTTAGATGAAATTGGCTAATATTACGATGATGTAGTTTCCTATTTTCTAGAACTATCTCTATATGAGATTGAACATATTTAAGGAGATGGAGTTTACTGTAATGGGGGTCGATGGTTGAGAAAAGGGACCAGACTGGATCACTTTATCATTTTCTGTAGCTAAAGACAATTTTTTGTTAGCAGTTACAGCATCTTTTGATTGGTGATATTTATAGATATATTTGCAGTATTTCTTACTATGGAAATGTATTTATAGTATCGTATGATCTTGATATTCCTTTTCATAGTATTTATGTTTTGTCACTGTTCTTTGAGGAAATGTGCAAATACATCATGTATAATTATCGATCTAAGCTGGTTTAACTTGCAAATTCATGTTATACTTGTTCTGTGTGTTGTCTTGTTTAAATCTCAGAATTTATTCTGAATGTTTTCAGGATTGTCTGCACAGTGTCATTATTTGCAAGTTGATTCCAGGGTTTAATCTTATCACGCTCATGATCAGGATAGGATATTTAGGATATAAGTGGTAGTTTTTTATGTAATTTATAGAAGCTATATTGCATCAGATTTTTACATTTATACTCTGCCAAGTTATCTTTTAGTCTTATTATGAATGTTTATTTGTCTATAGTGTAATTTATGTAAATTAATTGAATCTGTTAATATTTTCCTAATTATTTATTCTTCTACTCATAGGTTAGTTTGTTTAACTTTAATAATTTTTAGTTATCAGTTGTGTAAAATATCAACTAACATGGTAATTATCTTTAACATTTTTTTTTGGTATATTTATAGGTGTAGTATAGATTTAGTTAATAAACATTAACTTCATTTTTCCTTTGAGTCTACTCCTGTAGCTGGGAGTAAATTAGGGAAGGTAACGGGGCCTTAATCCCTTCAGAGGCAGCTATCTAATGACTGAGAGCAGCTTTGAAAGCTTTTAGATCGGGTTTTCTCTCAGTTGAATATTGTGCCAATTCGTCCCGTCAACAAATCCACAATGTCCTTTTGTGTACCGACACATTTTGTGTCAGTATTCAGATGAAGAAGTGTCGTTTCATAGTATAACAAATGCCCCCTAATGTATTAGGTTAGAGGAAAGAGATGTCCGGAATACGTTACAAATATTTTATCATGGAGGGACTCATTATCAAGGTCACAAAGAAGTATCTGAAACAAACAAATAAAGTTCATTTACAAAATAATTATCCCATGTTCAATAATGTGGAACACTAGCTCCTTTACAATATTCATTTACATCATATAGTACAGGAAACAAGGCCACAAATTTGTTACAATGGTTGATCAAAGCCACAATAGTACAATAATGAGTTTTCAATAGCTGGAAATAGTGTCACAGGGTCATAACACAATCTTGCGCAACTTAGGTTACATAGGATGTAACCTAAGTTCTTCATCCAAATCCATAGAAACCATTACGGATCCTACTATGTGAATATATGAGTTGAAGTTGAACATGGATGGATACCATCAGAGTGTTAGTTAAAGAGGCATGCTGATAACCAATGTAGAGAAGTCCACCAATATGAGTAGTGGATCCTAAGGTACTACTTTTGAAAGTCTAGGTCTTCTTTTGCAAGAGGTACTAATTGGAAGCCATTGTGTGAGGAGGAAGGAAGTTAATCCTTCAAAATATCACATGAGTAACTAATAGATTGGATAACGGAAGGTATACATAATATGATCTTAGAGATGAAAATGATAGGGATCAGGATGGACAAACAAGGGAGTAAATATTTTTGAAGAGTGAGCACGACATAGATATGACCCAAGGAAGCTTTAGAATTTCAATTGGTACAAATAGACTTATTTGTCATGTAGGAGACATGAACATATTCCCCATGTATTCAATACAAGTGGTGGAGTAGTGACTCGAAGTGATAGTTGAATGGAGAAGTGAAAAACTGAAACATGAGTTTCGGGAGGCTCAAAACTAGTGCTTTGGTCAAATATTACATGCTTCCAACAAACTGATAACCCAAAGAGTGAATTTAATCCTTTCCTTTATTGTTAAGTTTTAACAAGTCCAAGAAAGTCAACTCAAGTCTTTCTTCATTTTTGACAAGCTTGAAGAAAAGAGAAAATAGCGTTTGCTATGTCAGTGATTCATGGATTTTACAAGCTCGAATTAGTAAATGCTCGTTGGTGCTTTCATAGTTTTGAGAGTATAAAAACTCCAAAGAAGACTCTAGGGGGGTGATTTTTCATAAATTTGGTCTCTTGAGTCTGAAAAAGTGTAAAAAAATCCAAAGGAGAACTCTCTTATATTCCAAAGAACTAAGGTATACCTTTTTGGTACTTAGTCAACAAGGTCCGAAAAAGGGGTAAACTATCACCCAACCAACGCTCCTTCAAAAGAAAGCATGTAGCCTTAGTTTAACGAGTGTGAAGGAAGGCAAGATCACTTAGAAAGTTCCATTTATTTATGAGAATGTTACTGAAAAAATTAAAATCGATTCTTTGTGCTGAGGTTTAACGAACATGGAAATGACATAAAGAACGCTATGAATCTTTTCATGTTTAGGTCCAGAGCATGAAAAAGAGAAAAGTAAGCTCGAACAGGTTCATTTTCTGTAAGTTTAGTCCTCTAGGCCTGGAAAAGAGATAAATCTATACTTGAAGATACTCTTCTAAATTCTGAAGAAGATGGAGTATTCCTTTTTTCGTAAGTAATCCATAGGGTCTGGAAAAGGGTTAAACTTATACCGCTATAAATGATCCTTCAATTCCTTTAACGATTATGAGAGAACAAGCAAATCGGCTATCTAGTCAATTTTAGGGAATCAGACCTGGGCTTAAAGATAACACCATAGAGCAGGAGCCTTATACTCGAAGGTAGTTCAATAAAATATGCAAAATGCAGCTCATTTTGGTGTGAGAAACAATAAAAAAGGCTCCCACAACCTAGCACAAACGCAATATGGATACTGGAAATGAAAATAAGATGTTCTAACTAGGGAGCCCATGTGAGGTAGGTCGTAACCATGGAAGAACAACGATGTTTGAAAGGTAAGAAGTGGCTACATATCACAATACATGGATATCAAAGAGATCCTAAAATTCAGCGGAGGATAAGGTATAAATGAAAAACATGTAAAGAGGACCAAATCCTAACCTAGATGCAAAGGAAATATGCTTCGATTCATCTATGACTTGTAAAAATTTAGGTGAAAAAACATTTAGTATTAGTTCATGTGACAAAAAATGATTTCAACTATACAAAAGTGGGTAAAAATTATTATTTTTTACTATAAATAAAAGAAACATAGTAAAAAAGCATAGCATTTGTTTTTTTACCATATTTGGTCAATTTGACCTCTCAATTTCAAATGATTGGTGCGATCAATATAATGGACGGATCTTCATTTCGCAAAGTGTAGGTAATCCACATCTCCCTTCTCTTCATTTTGATGATTTTCATTATTAAAATTTATGCTTTATTTGAGTTTTTAGCCTACCCTAAGGGAACTGCGTAGTAATCGTGGGTATCCCTTTATAAAGTGGCAATTTCGCGATATAATTGTAGTTTCACTGTGAGAAACCCGTGAGTGGCTCACACTATCCTCAATGGAAAGTCGCGAGTTTGGCGTAGAGGGTAATTTTGGAAATATTGTTGATTGGGAAAGTTAAAATGGTGCTAGAGTGGTGTTAAAGAGAGGATGAAGACATGGATCGGCTTGCTATGGGGGATCCCATGACACTACATGCTCTATGGAGCTGCATATTTCTTAAATTTTACAGCACGTTAAACATGAGGGAACAAGTTTGGATTTTCTAAGCATTGGTGCATTTGTGGGACCACGAACTTGGCATGTTTGACCTCCAAGGAGAGACATTGGATCTTACTGTAGAGGATACTATATTTTATCATGGGTTTGTATCATCGAGGGGAACCTGTGAACTTAGGTGGTATCGACTGAGGGGGTGATCCTTTTAGTGTACAATATTATGTCAACATCTATTATGTACTTGGGACTCAGAAATTGGGGACTCAAATATCAATCTCACACATCACTAGTTTCCCACTAAAAGTTCTCGTGAGAACTATTTTTAGAGTAGCGATGTTATACATATTTCTCGTCATCATCCTATACTAAGAACAAAACATCAGAACTTGCCTCTATTCCCCAAGTTATGAAGTTGAATTGGACTTGGATTGGTGGTTTAAATATTTAGTCCACCATCACACTTCCTCATGTACAAAGTGTGTTACCTAAGTCAGTAACGTCCATTTTCCATGCACAAAAATTGGTTCCACCACCACTTACCTTTTTTCAATGAGTGGTGCCCTACTGGTAATTCTCTGTCATAGTTGACAAAGAGAGGTGCTCGAGTTTTAAAGCTAAAAAGAGAGGTTTCACGAAGCTTCTCAAACCTCAGCTTCATGGAAACCTAAGCCATAGACTCTTGGACCAGCTAGACTGGAGATCCCTCCTTGTAGGATCTCCCCTCCACCTCATCCACAATTATCTCAACCATTCCTATCCTTCCATGGCTATAAATATTGGTTCATCCCCCATGGGTAAAGGGAGGAAGATAATGCTACAACACCAAAATTCTGGCCAAATCTAGCCAAGGAGAGTAAGGCATTAGGTGAACAAGTTGAAGCTTTGGAGGAAATATCTCTCTTGAGGAGAGACTTCTCAACACTAAGGCTCTTGGTTGTAATCTCTTTCTTATTATATTAACGCAATGAAAGTTCCTTTCCCATAAATCATATTGTGTATTAATCACTGGTTTTATTATTGAATTCCTTAGTCATCAATATAGGATTATAGATCATACTTGGTACTTTTAATCTTGTATGCTTTTTTGATGTTCTTTATGAATGTAAACTATGGAGATATAGTATTCTAGAAGGCTGGTGCATTACATTATGTGACATGTGAAAGATCCATTCCAAGAATCTATCAATCTTAGGGGAAGTGCTTCTCATTGTTGTAACTCATTTGTTCTAGCTGTAAGGACTTCAAGCTAGGGAAACAACTTCTATCCACAGAAGGTGATAATTTCCAACAACAAATCTGGCGACCATACTAGAGAGAGTGTCTATAACTTATGTTCTTTATCGATTCTTATTTATTTTCCTCTGTTTCAAACTTCAATTTCTCCATTAATCATATCTACTAGTTGTTTAGGTGGATTTGTTTTGAGATTGGTCAGATCTGCTTAGATCTATCCATATCATCTTAGATATGTCCATATCTTCCTCATATGATTTATTCCTTGTCTTTTTATCATCATTTGATGCAATTAAATTGATATCTAACATTGTATATTTCGCTCTTTGAAGTCTTGATTTGGAACTTGCAAGTGCCACCACATCTTGATAGTGTACCAAAGGCAGCCACCACACTTTCTGTAGAGGAAACAAGCGGTTACATCGCTCTGATCTAGTGGACAAAAGGCATTATTGCCACTTTATTCGTATGGACCATAAGTGTTACCAGACTAGTAACTCTATGTACAACACCTTCAACAAACAGTGCCAAGTAGGGTTTAAATCCTAAAGCATTTTTCAAACTTGGCATTTGTATTTTTTTATTTATGGACTTGATTCTAGCTTGTTACTGCTAATTTCATCCTTGAATTAAAGTCTGGTTTTTCAATTAGGCTTGGTTAGGGTTATACCTCCAAGAACTAGCTGAACTAGCTTGTGTGCTTCTTGTATTTTTGTTTTTGGTTGAAGAAGGATTATGAAAACGAAGTGTAGATACAAATATCTAAGTTTTTGTTTAATCAAATTGAAAGAAAGTAGATTTGTTTTTAAACTCTTCATTAGTTTGATTTGAGTTGTTTTCATTCTTTGATTTTGGAAATTGAGAGAAAGGTCTAGGTTAAGCTTAGGTTTGAGTTGGTAGAGTCTTGATTGGTATTTCAGACCCTCAAGTGTTTAAAATATGCTTGTTTCTTAAGTTCCCTTACTCTTAAACAAAAGGAAAAAGTGTGTTGTGTTCATTTCATTATGCTTTGAAGAAAATTGTAAAATATGGTGTTTTGAGTAGTTATCATAGATTTTTATTTCAAAAAGAGATCTTGGCATTTCCCTTTCCAGAACTTTGCTTTTGAAGTCACGTGTGCTTACAACAGGTTTTAAGGTTTAGTTATTTTTTGTTTGCTTGGGATTTAGTTTTCTAGATTAAGTATAAATCGAACTTCTATCCCTCCTCTAAGTAGGAATTTTGTGAAAGTGAAAGGAAATAATTGCACAAGAATATTGCACAGTTTTAATTTATATGTACTCACCTCATGCACTCACTTAACCGAAAATATAAAATCAAGCACTAGACTTAGGTTAAATTTCTTTAGAAAGGTGTCTAGAACTGTGCTTTTGAAGTCACGTGTGCTTACAATAGGTTTTAAGGTTAAGTTATTTTTGTTTTCTTGGGATTTAGTTTTCTAGATTAAGTATAAATCAAACCTCTATCCCTCCTTTAAGTAGGCATTTTGTGAAAGTGAAAGGAAAAAATTGCACAAGAATACTGCACAGTTTTAATTTATATGTACTCACCTCATGCACTCACTTAACAGAAAATATAAAATCAAGCGCTAGACTTAGGTTAAATTTATTTAGAAAGGTGTGATAGGTTAGAGATGTGTTCCGACGTATTTAAGCGTAGGATTTGTCATTTTCTGCTTGTAGTGCATCCCGAGTACTGTGTGGTTCTTCCACATACCACTGGTATATCGAACAGACTTTCATGTACCCTTGAGGTATATAGAAAGGTACTTCACGTACTCAGTTGTATATCAGAAGGCCCCTTTCGAATAATTGTGCATTAGACAACAATACTATGGAGTGGAGCTCCCACGTACCTTACATATATAGGGAGTCACTTCTAGGGATCCTGAGACCATTTGAGCATAGCCCTTTGATCGTCCTATCACCGCAATACACTGAGAAAAACACTCTGGGAGATTACTACACATGTATCATCCAGGTAGTTTGGTATTTAGGAAAGGGTACATTCCCAATCCTCCTTGTCATGCTCTACTGTTGGACCCTGCAATATATAGCGAGTTGTGTTGTTTTGACAATCCTGTGGGGATCCTGACTTTTTACCACTCCTATCACAAGTTATGATTGTTGCTTTAGCATGAGTAGGGTTTGCCTTTATTTCTTAGATAGATAATTTTACCTTTGAGATTGGTTTGATTTTTATAAACTGGTTGATTTCCCATGGAGTAGGTCTCATTAGTTACAAGGATTATCAGTGAAAGATACTCTAAATCCTCCAAATCAACCTCCAATGGAAAGAGACATGGAGAACTGTTTCGAGGCAGGTAGTGCTTCTATGCCAGATATGGAAGGAATTATAGTAGAAGAGGAAGTAGTTGAGTCTCCTCCTCCCAATTCTCCCTTGACGGACCTTTCAGGACCACCACTAGTGGAGCAACCTTTATCTCAGAATGCCTCTTTTGTCATCCCGAATCCTTTTGGAAATGGGCTTTATGAGTTTCATTCCGATGAGATGGTAACTCCCATATTTGGGACTAATGCTCCATTTTGGTAAAATTCCCTTGGTCAAGCCATCTCTCAGTTTTGTACTACTCCTACCGTAAATGTGTCGGCCATGGAGTTGATCCCAAATTCAAGAATACCTTTCCCCTACCTGTTACCTAGTGATATTTTAGGTAGGTCATTGAATATTCCTTCTAGTGTTGTCCCAGCTAATCCTCGAGATGAACCTATGATGTCTAGAATTGCTACTCCTTCAAGAGCACTACAGTAAACTCAAAATCCTTTTTCAAATCCTCGCGTGGGAGGAGTTTCTATGCCTTCCATAATTTTTCCAAATTTTAGGAGTCATTTTTTCCCTCTTACATCCCAACCAGCTAGAGGGTCTCATGTTCCCGTTCTACATAATATCTGTTGGAGACATTTACCCACCATGCACACTTAATTTGGTCATTTTGACCTTGTTAAACCACTATCCTAAGTTTTATTGACTTAATCGGCATCAGGTGAGCACACTATGAAATCATCATGAGAACACCCATGCCTACCTTCAATCAAGGAGGCCAACTAAGCCTTCTCATTCATTCGGGGAGGCTAACTGGAGCACTCCAGGGGTGATCTGAGTGTCATAAATGCACCTAATTGCTAGCTGATGGTTACAATCAATTAAGCTGAGTGGTGAAGGTGCCTCCATTCATTATATTGATTATTTTATTAATATTTAATGAACTGGAGTCAACAGGGGCGCTTCCAACCACCTCTGATGGCCAGTTTGACTTCAGTTAACCTCATCAGGGTTCATTGGAGTTAATTATGGGCTACCACTTGTTGGTTGGCATGTAGTGACATGTGTCTAAGCTACTTTCAGTTAGACTCAGTCATCCATTGCACTCTGACTTTAGTTAGGACTCAGTTGAGTCAATCAGGACTTGATCAGTTGGTTAACTAGAGTGTTTACTGTGGCTTATAGTCAGTTAAGTTACACCCATTCATTCAATTCGAATGACCTCCTTGGGAATTCGAATTGTCTTGGCATTCATGCATATTGCATGATAATTGTATTGTATTATTCATTATTCATTATTTATACAGAGCTGCTACTTCCATTGCAACACCATTTTGCTAATTTTATGCATATTGTTTGAATTCTTTGTGAGATTGTGTTTTCAGTCCCTAAATCATAGTGAAAAATTAATATGTTATCATAGCTCATAGTGGGACGAAGCTCAGATCTCTCAAAAACAAGGTTTTTGACAGATCTTGCATGAAAAATTGAGCAAAATCTAAAAAATACAACACTGCACCAGAAGCCAAGGCTTACCACTTAATACCCCAAGTTAAGGAATTGTTGGTCAATATTGCTTGATCAACTATGTTGGGTGTAATGAAATCCTAAAATGTGTAGGATGTTTGACCTTACAGTGCCCCTTTTGTTGTGATTTTTAGGTTTTAACAGGTGAAAGCATTCGCTCCAACAGTTTGAAATGGCTTCTTCTGTAGAACTATTGACTCCGTTCAAATTCCATTAATGGAAAGGAGACATGGAGATCTAGCTACATTCCAGAGGACTCTATAGGGTCACTATGGACACTGAAGAAGAGCCTGCTTCCGTGATAGACAAAGATAGATTCTTAAACAAGAAAGATGAAGCGTGCGAATTCTTGTGCCTCTCTGTTTCCCAGTATCTTCTTTTCCATCTCTCGGGATTGAAGACTCTAAAGGAAATTTGGGACAAATTAGAAACCTTGTATGGAAAACAAGATGATTTGAGAGTATACCAACTTGAAAATGAGTTGATGTCTCTCCAGCCTTCCAATTTTGAGACCTTAAATGATTTTTTCACAAATTTCAAGCACATTGTCTTACTGTTGAAGCAATGCAAGGTAGAGAAGGAGGATTATCAGCTCATCCTCACCATACTCTCCAAACTTGGAGCTGATTATTCGGTGTTTGTCTCTACATTTCGTGCGGGGAATCTCACAACCCCTTAATGGAAGATTCCTTCACTCAATGCCTTCATTGAGTCCCTAAAAAGTGAACATGATAGGCTTGTCCAGATGGGGATCATAAGTTCCTCTCATGATGAAGCCCTCCATTTCTTAGGGCCCAAAGATGTGAAGGTTAAAGGAAAGTAGTAGAAGAACCCAAAAACCAAATTTGAATCTCCTAAACCTAAAGTTGAAAACCAGCAGCATGAAGAGCCTTCTGGCTTGAAGAAGAACAAAAGCAAAGGGCATCATGGAAAGGAAAAAGTCAAGTGTTCATACTTCGGGAAGGGCTTCCACCCTGAACATGCCTGCATGAAAAATAAACTTGATGAAGCTACTTCTATTCTTGAGAAAATCACATCAATCTTCTGGAAATATTTTGGAGGAGAGATCAACAAGATTGGGAACCACAGCATGAAAGAGGTCATGCCCTCATGGCAAGCACTTCGAAGTCCAAAGCACTCTTGATAGATTCTGGAGCTTTGAATCACATGATGGATGAAAGAGTCTCTTTCTCATATTTGGAGACCAAAAAATACATTCCCATCCACATGGGATATGACTCCACAATCATATCCGAAGGACAAGGTACTCTAGATCTTGAGCATGGTTATTTTTCCAATGTTCTATATGTACCATCTCTTGCATCAAACCTCCTAAGTGTTTATCAAATGACACATATGGGAGTGCTCAAGAGAGTCTCCTTTATCTTGGATGATGTAGATATCACAGAAATTGCATCTGGAAAACTTGTAGCAAAAGGTCTTGCATACCATCATGCAAAAGCCTACGAGTTCTCCCATTTTGTGGTGGATGCAAGGCCCACCACATTGCTGACTCATGGAAATGAAGTCAGTAGATTGTGGCATGAGAGTTTCAGCCACCTGAACTTCAAATAATTGCAGAAATTACAAAATAATTCTATGGTTGAAGGCCTCCTGGTCATCAAAGCTACCACTGGAATTTGCAAGGGCTGTGTTGTTGGAAAGCACCATGAGCATAAGTTCAATCGAGGGAAGGCAAGCCGAGCATCATGTATATTGGGACTGATACATTCTGATATCAGTGGTCCCATGCCTATAACATCCATGAATGGATCAAGGTACGTTCTGACTTTCATTGATGACTTTTCTAGATACACATGGGACTTTTTTTATCAAAAAGAAGTCGGAAGTCTTGGAAAAATTCACTGATTGAAGGCCTTGATTGCAAATGCATCTGGAAAAAAGATCAAGATTTTTAGATCTGATAATGGCAGGGAGTATGTTAGTAATTAGTTACTACATATATGTTCCCAAAGTGGTATTCAGATCGAGCATTTAGTTCCTTACACTCCCCAGTAGAATGGTGTAGCAAAGAGGAAGAATCGGTCTCTCAAGGAGATGACCACCTGTATGTTGTAGTCAAAGAAGTTGTCTGAAAATTTGTGGGAATAAGCCATGCATGCTGAAACATATATTTAGAGAAGAGTTCCACACTCATCCATGAAAGGAAAGACACCTTTCGAAGCATATTTCAAACACAAGCCGGATGTGTCGAATCTGAGGGTGTTTGGGTCCACTGCATGGGCCCGAATTCCGTTGATAAAAGGAGGGCTCTGGAACCGCAAACCATAAAATGTATATTTATAAAATATCCTGGTTAATCTAAAGGTTTCAAGCTACTGGATATGAAAACAAAACAGATCATCATTGAAAGGAGTGTCAAGTTCGATGAGCCTCTTCAGGAGGTATAACTAGTGAAGGAGAAAAATGCGGAATTTCCTTTCTATTCTACTGAATATTTGGATGATGTAATTGGGGGTGATGAACCTGATTTGGATCTTTTAATTTATTATATTAGTGTATAGAAAACATTATATTCTGAATCAAAACCTGAATTACAAAATAATCTCCCAACTTGGGTCCGACAGACACTCTCCTCCGCAGGAGATAACATTGGAAATACGGATGATCCAAGGAGAACCCAGTCTGATTTCCAAAGAGCAGGTATTGCACTCTCTTGTCCTGATTATATTCTGTTCAAATATTGTTATTTGATGATAATTTCAGACCCTAAGTCTTACTACCATGCTCGGAAGGATCCGAGATGGCAATTTTCCATGGATGAAGAGATGAATTCTCTTAATAAAAACATTACTTGGGAGCTAGTTTCTCTTCCTTCGAGGAGGAAATTGGTTCAATGCAAGTGGGTGTTCTGGAATAAGGTTGATGCTGATGTAAGCACCTGAAATTATAAGGCAATTATGGTATAAAAAGGTTTCTCCTAGGTCCAAGGTGTGGACTACCATGAGACTTTTGCACCGGTTACAAAAATGGACTCCATTTGCCTAGTTTTGGCAATTTCTGCAACTAAGCACTGGGAAGTGCATCTTATGGATGTTATATATGCATTTCTACATGGAGATATTCATGAGGAGATATACATGAAGCATCCTGAGGGATAAATTTCTGATCCATCTTTGGTTTACAAGCTAAAGAAGTCACTATATGGGTTAAAACAGGGCCCGAGAGAGTGGTATTCCAAGATGGATGCCTTCCTTCTCTCACAAAAATTCCAAAGGTTTAAATAAGATATGAATGTGTATATAAAGAAGTCTGATGTTAATTTGATTATTATTGTTTTATATGTTGATGAATTATTGATTACAGCTAGCATAGTTACTTCTATTTCAGTCATCAAAACTGCTCTCCATAATGCATTTGAAATGAGCGATTTGGGGCTGTTGAAGCAATTTCTGGAGCTTGAAATTGAGAAATTTTTTGATGGGATAGTGGTCACTCAGTCAAAATACATATCAGACATGTTAGTAAATTTTAAAATGCCTGAATGTAAGGCTGATCCATTCCCTTTCCTTTCAGGGATCAACCTTGAAGAAGGAAAAAGCACACCTCCCATGGACTGCACTATTTATCAACAGCTGATAGGTAGCTTGCTCTACTTGACTCATTCTCAGCCTGATATATGTTATGCCATGAATGCTGTATCAAGACACATGCAACAACCTCATGATATTCATTGGAAGGCAGCCAAAAGGATCCTCCAGTATATTCAGGGAACCAGGACCTACGACATTCACTATGCTGCAGACTCCGAGCTAGAGATGGTTGGTTACACAGATTACGATTGGGTGGGTGATTCTATTGATCATAAGTCTACTTCTGGATATGTCTTCATGTTTTGTGGTGGCCCCATTTTCTGGTCTATAAAAAATCAGGTTTCCATAGCATTGTCTTCAGTAGAGGTCGAGTACCGAGGAGCGGTGAAGGCTTGCATCCAAGCTGTTTGGTTGCAAGGAATTCTTTCAGAGTTTGATCTTGGTAGTACTTTGTCCACTATCCTCTTTTGTGACAATCAAAGTGCTATTAATATATCCACAGATCTAGTTACTAGGCAGAGGACCAAGCATGTAGAGATACACATGCACTACATCAAAGAGTTAGTGCATGACAGGACCATCATTATGCAATACTGCCCTACTGATGAGCATTTTGCAGACATATTCACCAAGATATTTTCAGAAAACAAGTTCACTT
>LPNX010996776.1:85414-253539 GCA_001517045.1 Pseudotsuga menziesii | reverse complement strand
AGGTTAAGTTTAACCAATGGTGCTAATGACTACAAATAGACTGGATGGACTCCCGATTTAGACATATGACCAAATTTGGACAAGGGAGGATTAATAATCCTAACATTACCTTCATCCACTGTTGGAGGTGAGTTCATCAGGGTGATCAGACTACTTTCAGTGTTCAGCTTGGGGGGGGGGTTTCCCACTTGGTTTTCCCTCTTTTCCTCACTTAGATTTATTTTTGAGCATTGTTTGAGATTCATTATTGTACAGGGTGACCTATGGCCTTGTTGCCAAGGCCCTAGCATTTTATGCACATTATGTTTCTACTCCTTTGAGTATAGCTTAAGGGGGGGTGTTGGAGACATTTACCCACCATGCACACTTAATTTGGTCAATTTGACCTTGTTAAACCACTATCCTAAGTTTTATTGACTTAATCAACATTAGATGAGAACACTATGACATAATAATGAGCACACCCACACCTACCTTCAGTCAAGGGGGCCAACTAAGCCTTCTCCTTCACTGGGGGAGGCTAACTGGAGCACTTCGGGGGTGATCTGAGTGTCATAAATGCACCTAATTTCTAACTAATGGTTACAATTAGTTAAGCTGAGTGTTGAAGGCACCTGCATTCATTATATTGATTGTCTTATTAATATTTAATGAACTGGAGTCAACAGGGGTGCCTCCAACCACCTTTGATGGCCAGTTTGACTTCAGTTAACCTCATCGGGGTTCATTGGAGTTAATTATGTGCTACCACTTGTTGGTTGGCATGTAGTGACATGTGTCTGAGCTACTTTCAGTTAGACTTAGTCATCCATTGCACTCTGACTTCAGTTAGGACTCAGTTGAGTCAATCAAGACTTGATCAGTTGGTTAACTAGAGTGTTTACTATGGCTTACAGTCAGTTAAGCTACACCCATTCATTCAATTCAAATGACCTCCTTGGGAATTCAAATTGTCTTGGAATTCATACATCTTTCATGATCATTGTATTGTATTATTCATTATTCATTGATTATACAGAGCTGCTACTTCCATTGCAGCACCATTTTGTCAATTTTATGCATATTGTATGAATTCTTTGTGAGACTGTGTTTTTCAATCCCTAGACCACTGTGACAAATTAATAATATATCACATTCCCCCCCTCCAATTGCTGGACCTAGTGGTCATACTGGTCTTGGTCCTATTGGTCTTGCTTAGCATTCCTCCTATTTTAGATTTAGTCCCTTCACAACAACCTAACATTGGTAATCAATACCTTAGTGGGGCACAATACAACAATCCTTTATATGTACCTTATCTTGGAGGACTTACCAATCAATGGGATCAACCCACTCGCGGGCCTGAAGATGGACTAAACTAAGTGCAACCACCCTTTATGGGTCAAAATTCTCCTAATTTTCAACAATTTGGTGGGGTTTATGGTCAACATCAACATACCTTTGGTCCTATAGGGCTGGCTTTATCTTATCAGTATTATAATTACCCCTAACTTCCATTTTTTGCTACATTGGATTTACCTAACCTATCCAAGTTAATAAACGATCCCATCCAACACGATCCATTTTGGCCTACTATCCTGGTCAAAATTCCATCAAGCATCCCAAAGTTTGATGGTAAACAATGTGAATATCCCAAGAATCACATGATGACTTTCCATTTTTGGTGTTCATAGAACTCACATATGGATGATTCTATTTGATTGAGACTCTTCCAAAGAAATTTGACTGGCACAGCCACAAAATGGTACATTGAACTTCCATAACATTTGTTTGTGGATTTTAAATCTTAGGAAATAATGTTTTTTACTCACTTCTAGTTACCTATTTGGTATGAGACTGGTACAGATCTCTTGATCTCTCTTCGACAATATACCTCCACTCACATATCGGACCATATCCATGAATGGAGGAGGCTTCGAAGGTTAATCAAGGCTCCCATTCCATATCAAATTTTGGCTGACAGGTTTAGTAATTCCTTGTTTCCACCTATTGAACAAGATGTGGCCATGGGTGGTGTTGTTAGATAAGAGCAGGCTATTAGCCGGTCCCAATACGTAGACCTAGTATACTCTTAGTCCATAACGTTATATGATTTGATTCCTTATGATCCTTTCCCCAACACTGAACCTGCTAAGCCACATGTAGAGACTCCTTTTGATGGTGTTGTTGGTATAATCCAACGTTCATCTAAAACTAATCCTGCTAAGCCATAGAGTAATTCAGCCACAACTTCTTCTAATTCTACAGTTTTCACCGAGGTGAATGCAATTCAATCCTCATAGTCACCCAGAAATAAAAATAAAGTAAAAGGTAAAAGTAAAAAACTTGGAAACCAACAGGAGAGTACCAAAACATCTACCACAGAGAATGATGAAAAACCTAAAGAGAAGGCTAAGTATCCTTGCTTGTTGTGTCGAGATAATCAATTCACAAAGGAGTGTCTTCGTCGTGAAGAGATTAATAAATTTTTGAAAAGTAATCCTACACCAGCAGTGTTAACTAACCCCTTTCTGTCCCAACAAATGTTGATTGACCATACATCTTTGCATGGTTATTCATCCACCAATGAAGACGTTCATATGATGTTCATCGAAATAATTTCGTTGACTACCAGAAGTCAGACATATTAAAAGGCACCTGAGAAGAAAGACGAGGGTACTTCTTTTGATAAGTATCCTCCTGTCAACCCTTCTCCTCCACCTCCTTCTAATGGTCCTCTCACTATTTAGAAGCCTATTTTTGACACAGTCTTGCATCCCTTGAAGAGTACAATCCATAAAATCATTTTTAATCCTAGTGCTCGAGCTGCCCAATTATATAATGTTGTTGAAGATCTATCTCAAGAACCCCGTGCTATGTCCACTTTAGAAGTACTCCAAAGTTTTCCTACACATCACAAGAATTTGTTTCCAGCCTTAGGGAATTTCGATCTCGAGAATTCCACCATGATCACATTCAATGTGGAGAATTGTAAATCGAGGCTATCCCATTAGCTCACTTTTTAGATTACTACTAGAGTGATGGGTAGGAAGGTCCATCGTACTATTTTGGATGAAGGAGCATCCACCTCTGTTTTGTCTATGTCTTGCTGGAAAGCCATTGGTTCTCCTAATTTGAATAAGTCACCAACCATGTTAAAACATTTTGACAGATGAGGTTTTCAACCCCATGGTCTGCTTTCAGCTTTGTCCATCAAGATGGGGGGAGAAACTGCTTCTATCCAAGTAGAAGTGCTCGATGCTCCTCTTGATTACAATTTATTATTAGGAAGGAATTGGTTCTATGCTATGACAACCATTTCATCATTAGTTTTTTGTACGATCCAATTCCCACATCAAGGGAAAATTGTGACCATAGATCAACTTGATTATTGCACACTGGATATCACTACTTAGACGACAAATACTGTTCCAATGTTAGGGAAAGCACCTCCTCCCTATCACACTGTAGGAGTTATATTGTTGAAATATTCTTCACTCATGGGATTTTTTCCATTCAGAAATGCCCCTCCTAGTACATAAAATTCCATGGTAAACATGATATCCTGCATGACCGGGGGCATTTCTAAGGGAAAAGAGATTGCTGAATCATCTTATATGAGTCGTCACGAAGCCATGTATGAAGCCATTCAGTCTATTTCTAATTACTAAGTAGATGATCACCATTTAGTAGCATCAAATCCTTACCATATGCCCTATTAGATAGATTCTCCTCTCTCGGATTTAGATTATCTCTAACAGAATTTTCCATCGGATAAGTCCATTACAGAGATCATGAGTCAAGATGAATATTTATGGGAAGAATCCCATCATCAATCATCATTTCTCCCTAATGCCAATTCGGTATGTTCATATTTTGTTTCTTTGATAAGTTCTGATACAATCGAGAATCTGCAAACACCTGTGTTACTGTAAGGTGTTGATTCTGAAGGGAATTTATCCAATATCACCAAAACAATTCCCCTTGATATATTGGTCAAGCTAGGTGTTTTCGAGCATATCTACACATGCCATAACTACTCGGCAACAAAAATTGAAGAATATAGAGCTCTTTTTAAGGAATTTCGTGATGTCTTCACTTGGACTTATGAAGAAATGCCCAAGATTGATCCATCGATCATTGTACATGATATCAAGAAATACCTGACACCAAGACCTGTTAGGAAGAAAATTTTCTAGGTCCACCTAATAAAATCTTCAGCCGTTAGATGAAGTTGAGAAGCTTTTGAAAACTGGTTTTATTTATCCCGTGCCTTTAACCGAGTGGGTGTCTAATATTTTCCTTGTTTCCAAGAAGTAGGGCACTATTAGGGTTTGTATCGATTTTACAGACCTGAACAAATCTTATTTAAAGGATGATTTTCCTACCCCTCACATTGATCAGATCATCGAAAATTGTGCTAGAAGTGTCCTTTTTTCCTTTATGGATGGTTTTTTCAGCTAGAATTAGATCGAGATATTACCTGCCGACCAGCACAAAACGGCATTTATTTGTCCATGGGGAAACTTTACTTATCAAAAGCTACCTTTTGGTTTGAATAACACTGGAGATACCTACCAATGAGCTATGTCATATGATTTTCATGATATAAAACACATAGTGGAATCGTATCTGTATGACCTACCTTCTCATTCAGAGTAGTGAGAAGACCATTCAGGGAATTGTCTTAGACACATTTTTCTTCGATGTCGCAATTCTTGTATTCAGATCAAACCACACAAGCATTATTTTTTGTGTTGAATCTAGACGTTTACTTGGTTCTGTTGTTTATGGGGATGAAATTCGAATCGATCCATTAAAAATTGCTGCTATCATGGCCTTACCACCTCCGAAAGATATAAATGAACTCCAAAGTTTGCAAGGGAAGGAAAACTTTCTTCATCTTTTTGTATGCAATTTTGCAGAGAAAACACATGGTTACATGCGTCTCTTAAAAAAGAACACTCCCTTTCTTTTGGATGATCAGGCTCAAAGAGATTTTGATAATTTGAAACAAGATATAACTCACACACCTGTGATTCACCCTGCAAATTAATCAAAATATTTTTTTCTTTACATTGTCGCCTCCACTACTACCATCAGCATGGTTCTAATGCAGGAATATATAAATGGCCAAGAGCATGCGATATATTACCTCAGTAAGAGTCTTCTTGAATTTGAAATCCGTTATTCAAATGTGGAGAAGCTATCCTTGGCTATGGTGATCGTTGCACACAATTTTCATCACTACATCATACTTCACACCACTACTGTGCTTGCAGATCAAAACACTATGTACTATATTCTTACTCGTCAGGTGCTAGGGGGGAAATATTCCTGTTGGGTTGTCATCCTACAGGAATTTGATCTTGAATTTTCCAAGACCACATCCAAGAAATCCTTGGTCTCCGTGGATTTGATGTGTGACCTTCCTTGTGTTATCATAGAAGCTGAGCCGAATGATTCATTTCCAAATGAATTCTTGTTGTTGATAAGAACGAATGATCCGTAGTATGGATATTTGATCATATATATCCAAACCCAGATATTTCATCCAAATCTATCTCGTGATGATTGCCAAAGCATCTGTTACCATGCTAAGTATTAACTCATTCTGAATGGAAACTTATATCGACGTGGTATTGGATCCATTCTTCAACGATATCTTACTCATGACCAGGCTAAACAAGTCATGAATGATTGCCACTTTTGAGCATGTTTCGATCATCTTTCTGGGATGGATACAACTCATAAAATCCTTTGCGTTTGGTGTTTTTGGCCCTCAATATTCAAAGATTGTCATGAGGCAGTTAAGAAATGCCCACCCTATCAGTTTTTTATCCAAAGAAGTGCATCCACCCTGCTCCATTACACCTCGTCATTGTCATTGGTCCTTTCACAAAATGGGGGATTGACTTCATGCATTGTAATCCTACCTCAGCTAGGGGGCATGGTTACATCATAGTAGCCATGGATTATTTCACAAAATGGGATGAGGAAATTCCTACATATGAAGAGGATGGTAATACTTCCTCCCTCTTCTTATTCAATCACGTCATAGCTAGTTTTGGAGTCCCACAAGCCATAGTAACTAATCATGGATCTCATTTTTGTAATCAAATGATGGTTGAGATGAGTACCAAGTTGGGTTTTCGTCATGAAAACTCGACCCCCTACTACCCACAAGATAAGGGCCAGGTCAAAGCCATTAACAAGGTCTTGAATACTATGCTTTGTAGGATGGTTGGAGATCACA
Source organism: Pseudotsuga menziesii (assembly GCA_001517045.1). Taxonomy (NCBI): domain Eukaryota; kingdom Viridiplantae; phylum Streptophyta; class Pinopsida; order Pinales; family Pinaceae; genus Pseudotsuga; species Pseudotsuga menziesii. Next base: position 247,304 of record LPNX010996776.1, on the reverse strand, counting down.
AATCCAATTGGAACTTAACTCTATTTTCTACACTATGGGCTTATAGAACTTCAGTCAAAACAACAATTGGTTTCATGCATTTTCAACTAGTCTATGGACTAGAAGCTGTTCTACCTATTGAGTGTGAAATTCCATCACTCAAGCTTGTAGTTGAGCTTTTTCCCAACACTTCTACCAAGGAAGAATGTTTCCTTTATCTCTTGAACCTTGATGATACTCAGAGAGATGCCACATTGGCTAATGAGTCGCATAAAAAATAGGTCAAGGATTAGTATGATAAATCAGTTCAACCTCATGTTTTAATGAAGGAGATCTGGTTCTGACCTATGATCAGAAACATGAAGAACTTGGAAAAAGGAATCTTGAATCTATGTGGTACGGTCCCTACATCATGAGTAAAGTCTTAGAGAAATGGGATTATGACCTTGTTGATTATGATGGGATAACTTTCAAGCAACCTTGCAATGGGGTGTACCTAAAAAGGTACTATGCTTGAGTTATATTTTGTGTTAGTACCTTGTATATATGTACATTTTTGGGCTTTTAGTGTGGTTTTGGTTTTTTAATATGGTTTTGGGTTCTTGTCAATACAGTTTACCCCATGTTTTGATTCTATAGATCAAATGGATTACTATGGTTTTGTTAATGGTGCTTGCCGTCACACTTTGAACCTTGCTTCAGCCACCTGGGTGTTATATTCCCAAGATCATGACCTAGTTAGTTCAGGTGTAGTTTGTATAGGTGTGGCCACCAATGACATTTCCAAGTACCATGCGGTGATATGCTTACTAAATGAAGCTGCATTTCGAGACATATATTATTTGGTAGTCTTCATGGACTCACAGCTAGTGGTTTCTCATTTAAACCACATATATTCCATCTAAAACCTTTTACTTCTTTGTCTCTTTCAGAGAGTACGTTTGTTGGAAAGGTCATTTAAAACTATTACTTATCAACATGTTCCTAGATCTTGTAACATGGTTGCATATTCATTAGCCAATTACATGTTGGATTGGTACATTGCGCATTCATAATATTTAATAAGTAAAAGACATGGTTCATTTGTAAATAAATGTAAACAGTAAGAAGACATATAACTCATATAAATAACATTCCATGATTAAAACCGATAGGTTGCCAATAAAGTTTGTATATATATATATATATCATCAAAAGTGTGTTTTTACAACAAATGGTGTTGAGACCCTGACTGAAGCACGTTGGATTTTGGATATAAAAAATATAAAAAAATACTGAAGCTAGATAGATTTCAGTTTCTACATGACATGGGATCTAATGGTGCTCATGATAGCACATGGCGACCCTTACCACTCTACGTAGAAACCATCAAAATTGGCCTAACACCTTGGTAGTATGTCTCTGGTACCTCCTAGGGAGCTCATCTACAGTAATGTCTGAGATGTCCAAATTCAACCGACCAAGGTTTTCTCAAGCTTAGTCAACTCAACGTCTCCTCTATGAACAAAGCAGGATCTCGCTCACTTGTCTATGGCGGATTATCCCCTAGGTTGTGCATGTCCCATGTTTGCATGAGCAGAGTAGGTCTTGTTAACATAAAAATCATAAAAAATGTAAAACCATAAATATAAAAACATTGAATTATTAGTGTCACTTACCTATATCTCCCCACTGGGCACCTGTTGGTAAGGGTAGATCAAGATCTCCTCAACAATCAGTGGCATACACATAGTCCTCAATCATGAGGGTCTGATCGTCTAAGCATATGAAGAATGAAATCTCGTATTTTACCCAAGAACCCCCGCCACCATGATGGGCCATTATCTCTACCCACCACAGTATACGAGGGTCCCATGCCCTCAACTTAGTAAACTTGTGGCCTCATATGGGGTACCCTATCAAAGAAAAAGGATACTAAGATATTTCCATAGCTGAATAGCTTCAACTCTCCTCGCCGACATTTAGTCAGTTGTTCCTTCAGTGTAACCAGTAAGGCCTCTACCTAGTTGAATACTGTGGGTGCCATTGCCTCTATGGCGTAAAGCATGTGTGCACATGAATCTTGGCGATCCCCTTGGCTCCCTAAAATGCACTACATAGTAAAAAGAATGATGCACAAAGGTATATATCTAATGACAATGATTGGGATTTTCTTCCCACACATCTAAGTACTTGGGAAGTAGTGACGATGAATGAGGCCATGTGTAGTGATCTCTCCTCCATGAGGACCAATATGGGCGCTCCTCTCTATGATAAACTAGTAAGGAAGTGGATGTCTTCTACTTCCAATGTCAAAACATGAGCCCCAACCTTGAAGTATTGTTGTTCGTGGTTCCATGACCTAACAATATACTCCAGTGATTTCACTTTAGATCTCATACTGGGCACGTTAAAGAACTTCCAAAGCCCACACCCACACAAAGAAACTATAGTGCCAACATCATTTCCTGCTCGTATGTCATCATCTTCATGTTCTCTTTCTTTCTAGATGACCATTTTGGCTGAAGATGGCCTACCAAAAGTTCAAAATGAAGCTTTAGAACATAGAATCAACCATTAAAAATATTTAAAACTTCTTCTTTTAGCTTATATTTTGTCATGTTATAGGGAATTTGTGGCACCACTTTTCTTCCTTTGAGACAAAGCGGTGCCACTGTGTTTTTTTGCAAGAAAATGTGTGGTTTCATGCTAGTAACACCTATCCCGAAAGGGAGAATTGCGTTACCCCGTGGGCACATTTTACCCTTGGGTAAATGACCCAAAAACCCTAAAACTAACTTGGAATTGAAAAATGAAACCATGAAAAGATTGGAAATGATATGAGGACTTACATGCAACTGAAGGAACTGAAAACAAACGGTTGATAGCTCTAGAATCTTCAACTGAAATCTACACACAAAAGGCCCTAATTTTCTCTCCAAATGGTAAAAGTGAAAATGGCAAGCGTTTTTACTATTTACTAGTTTATATTAAAATGTTTTTGGGTTTTATTTCTTTATTTTTATTATTTTATTAAATATTTACCCTCAAATAGCCTATAAGGCCTAGTTTTAATATTTTTTGGAGTCTAATGGTCATTTTAAGTCTTGCAGGGTATGGAGAAACTAAATTTTTTGGTTATGCATGAGTTTTTTTTTGACTTTTTCATCCTCGCACAAAACAAAAAAAACTCCTAAGCACTATTTTTGAAATCTTAGTCGTGGTCGTTAAACATAGTACTAAATTTTTTGAGTCAAGGTTATTTCTTTTTTAGGCTCGTTAAACTCTTTTTCGCAAAAAAAACACAATGGGATATTCTTTAAGCTCTTTTTGGACTCCTAAAATGTGAAAAGATCGTCGAGTGAAATTGTCTTATTCACACTTGTAAAATTACTTGAAGAGTCGTCTTTCTGACGATAGTTTACCTCTTTTTCGGTTCAAATTGACTAAATTATGAAAAAGGAATACTCTAGTCGTTGACTAGAAGATTTATCTAAGGTATTATTTGATACTTTTTTGAGCCTCAAAGAATAAATCATACAAAAAAGGAACTTTTGGAGTCTTCTTCCATTTCATTCAAAATATCTAAACATGAACGATATTGAGTTTACTTTCAATAGTCTTGTTAAACTAAACACTGAGAGACCCTCTTTTGGGAACGGACCCTTCCTTTCTTAGGTTCATAAAACATGTGAGAATGGACTTATCCTATGATAAGATACAAGGTGTGTTTTTCACCCCCTTTGAACTCGTCAAAATAAAAGAGGCACTCATCAATCATGATGGGGAAAGTAAGGGAAGGGAACCACATTTCATTTGCAATAATGACAGTTTATAGTCACCTTTGAACATGGCACTTTTCTGCATTTCATTTAGTCAATTGGGTATTCAACTTTATTTCGAGTTGATCCACTTTCATGAGTCATGTCACTCTGAGTCTTTGAAATCATGCATCATCCATTGTTTCATTATGTATTGGTATCCTCCTATTCAATTCAATGCTTCCAAGTCTTCGGTCGTTACTCCCATTGTTAAAATAAAATTCATGTTGAGATTTTACATCTGCAGTAAAATATTTGTGTCAGCTACTTTTGAGTCAGTCCTATGGGATTCATCATGGCCCTCCTTCAACGAGACTATTCCTGTTGACTTCCGCTCATCATCAAGGAATTAATCTTAGAAATAAACTAGTACCTTGAGATCTGTATGCATCAATCACAAATCCTCTCGCTTTTGACATAGGTTTACATCATTGAACTTTGATTGAAATATTCAACTGAGTGTTTGACATCAGATCATCTATTCACATTTGGAACATTGTAATAGATTACCTTGGGAATCATCGACATCAATGGTGATCTCCCTCGCACTTGTTAACAGTTATCATCATTGACCGGTAATCAAGTGGTTTCTACCATGTTCGGTATCAAGACATTGTAATCACATGGACAGAATCATACATTGTTGAAAACACTCGTTGCTTTCCCCCTAGGTATGTGTTAAGCACTCGTTGCTTTCCCCAGGTTGCGATGGAGTATTTGTATGAGTCCTAGCATGGATCCACATTTGTATGGTCCTCAATGTGCTCAAATTTGCATCTGAATGACATAGATATACACCATATGTCTAGTAGCTATGTCCAAGTTTGAGTCTTCTTCGCATGGATCTACGATGTATCCTAGTAGCCATGATTATTTGTACCTCACATGGATATTCTTTGTATTGGTTCACAACCATGATGAGAGTCATATAGATATGAATCAAAGTATTGATGTACTGCAGAATCAGCTATGTTGTTGGAGATCTTTGATCAAGTGAATTCTTTCCTTGAAGTGATAACTTGTTCTGAAAAATGCCCCACCTATTCTATCCCTCTAGCCTCATGATTTCAGGGGCATTATGTTATATACATTTCTTTTCATCATCCTATACAAAGAACAAAACATTAGAACTTGCCTCCATTCCCCAATTTATGAAGTTGAATTGGACTTGGATCAGTGGTTTAAATATTTACTCCACCACCACACTTTATTTGCAGACGAAGTGTGTTACCTAAGTCGGTAACGCATGTTTTCCATGCAAAAAAAATGATTCCATCTCCACTTTCTTTTGTTCAATGAGTGGTGCCCTACTGGTAATGCTCTTTCATAGTTGAAAAAGAGCAGTGCTCGAGTTTTAAAGCTAAAAAGAGAGGTTTCATGAAGCTTCTCAAATCTCAGCTTCATGGAAACCTAATCTCTATACTCTTGGACCACCTAGACTTGAGATCCCTCCCTGTAGGATATCCCCTCCATCTCATCCACCACTATCTCAACCATTCCTATCCTTCCATGGCTATAAATCTTGGCTCATCTCCCATGGGAAAGGGAGTAAGATAATGCTACAACACCAAAATTCTAGCCAAATCTAGCCAAGGAGAGTAAGGCATTAGGTGGAAAATTTGAAGCTTTGGAGGCAAGATCTTTCTAGAGGAGAGACTTCTCAACACTAAGGATCTTGGTTGTAATCTATTTCTTATTGTATTAATGCGATGAAATTTCCTTTCCCATAAATCATATTGGGTATTAATAACTAGTTTTATTATTGAATTCCTTAGTCACCAATATAGGATTATTGATTGTACTTGGTACTTTTAATCTTGTATGCTTTTGTGCTATGATTTTTGCAGGTAAACTGTGGAGATCTAGTATTCTAGAAGGATGGTACACTACATTGTGTGACACGTGAAAGATCCATTCCAAGCATCTATCAATATTAGGGGAAGTTATTCTCATTGTTGTAACTCATTTGTTCTTGCTGTAAGGACTTTCAGATGGGGAAATAGATTCTGTCCACAAAAGGTGAGAATTTCCAGCAACAGGTAGGGCCGTACACTTTGCACTTTGCTACACAGACCTACATGCACATAGAAATGGAGTGCTTATGGGGTGTGATGTATGACTGGTGTTCGAGATTAGTCTCGACCATGAAGAGGTACATTTTTGACTGCAAGACATGGAAGAAAAAAAACTTCAGGTACGAGAGTATTCTAGTGGAATTATTCTTCAAGAGGGTTCCTTCCTTGAGCCTCGCTATTACACTTCCACCCTCCCCTCCCCTTTAGCCTAGACTTACACGGCGGGGAGATGCATTTCTCCACCAGGGTGGTGGTGAGCTCCAAGGCAGTTATGATGATGACTTTTATTCATGGTGGAGCTAACACGTGCCCGCGTTGGAGTAGTTTCCATATGCAAGTTTAGACTTCCCTGGCAATCCAGAGCTATCTCTCCCTCCTGGTGAAGCATGGGGAGACATGGGTAAGTCTTTTAATTTTTTGAATATTTTAATTTTTATGAATTTTTGTTCATAATGTTATATACATATGTACTCGAGTCTGATACGCTTTTTAGTAATATGCAGATATTGGACCTGTCTGACCAGATGGACATTTAAGGACCTTCGTGCGACTAGCAGACGATGATGGAGATGCCATATATGCTTCATATTGTAGAGGAGAAGTTGTCCAGGCTGACCCATGATGTACCAACATTGAGTCTAGAGAGAACTCCCATGGCCATGCAGGAGCATGTCGTAGCAGTACCTCCATTTTGGTTACACCTTCTCCGAAGGGTGACCTGGGCTATTTTATGTTATCAGGAGGACGTGGATGCAACTATAGCAATGAGGTTGAGAAGCATCCATATTTTTAGCATACGATGAATTTTGATCCTATTTTTTATTTTGGATGTACTTATTGACTAGATCTTTAGACCAGAAACTTGATGTATATAGACATATATTTTACACACACGTTATTGATTCCTAGGATTTCCTCATACAACTGGTGATGGAAGTGTGTTACAATGACTCAAAGTCAACTTCAATTGGTTTTTTCACAAAGGAAATGATTAGGGACCCAAATATATAGTGGAAATGATGCAACCATATGAAGAGAAGTTCAATGAGTATATCTCCAAAGACAAAAATGACAATAATGAGAAAACATGTCGCATATGAAAATGATGTGAAGATGACTATTATACATTTAGGGATGAAACATAAATCAAAAGAGTTATCAAGCCATACTTTGAAATGTCATGAATAGGCCCCCACAATGTATAGATGGTTGCAAAAATTGATATGAAGGATGCCTTGAAGTTAAGTATATTTGAAACCATTGCTACAAGATTTTAAAAACCTTGATAGTATATGTTGGAAGGAACATTACCATGGTTCAAATTTTTTTCTTAGCATGAGATGACCATTTTATAGGTCTGTTGCAAGCTAGATAAGTCATCCATTGGATACTACATATGAGTGTTGGAAATGATAGATGGAAATCCAATGTTTTGTAATGTCACTACGGCAAACAAAATTTGGCCAAATTAATCCATTTCTTCTCCCTCAATATTCCATGAGTAGATCATTGCAGTGAATCAAAATTTCAACACATTCACCATTTCCCAAAAATTGATTATAAATAAATATTCTGAAATGCAATATTGAGTACAAAACTCTGTGTACCCTGGGTTGTAGCTTCAAAATGCATTTTCCTTTTTATATGACCAACCATGTCTTGATATTTATCTTGGACAACAGTTTCTTCAATATGTTCCTTCATAAATTCTTACTAAAATTGCAAACAACATATTTATATCCCAAATCCAACCAAACAATTATATATGCATTCCGTTTGAGCAGATTACATATATATTGTGTATTAAACTTTTAAAAAAAATTCCATTTTTAACTATAGGCATGTATCCATGTTTTCTCTATTTCATCTGCAGCCATTGAAGATTAGTATTTGTAACCAACAAAAGGAAACCATTATGCTCAAGGAAAAAACTACAATCGTGTCTTAATGCTGCCTCATTGCTGCTGGAATAAACTTCATACCATATCTTGAAATAAACTTCATACCATACCATTCTTCTCCCCAAACTGAAGAGTAAATCAACCCTTTGGGAAAAAAAGGATTTTCATGGATTAATCTATGTTATTGATAGAATTCATGAAACTTATAATCTAGGAACAAGAATATTTTTCTTTAATATCAATGCCCATTCAACATAACATGTTCCAACAAAAAGAATTATTGAATTGTGATGGGAAACACCAAAAAAATGCATTGGTTGCCAAAACGTTTTTCATTTATTGGAAAATGTTCTTCTCTAACACAATATTTCACTTGTATTTCTTCAACCAACTCTTACAATGGGGTATTCTTTTGAGAAAGCAGTTCCTTCTTGAGCATGTTAGTACTCCTTTGTGAAATCATCTTTTTGATGGGAGTCCAACAATAAAATGGCCAGAAAGAATAGGGGGAAACACTTCAAAAGATGGCAAGAAACAAAACAAACAATGAAAGATTTGAGAAGATCATTGAGGTATATTTTTGACCAAATGAGTGCTTCCATATGTATGATTCAAAGTTTATAAGAGAAACACAATTTTTTAGCGTACTTTGGAGGTCATGATTAACCTGCAAATGAATTCTTATGTATTATTGATAATCAACAACATCGGGTAGATGTTCTATAGAAATATTATTTGTCATGCAACATCATGTAGATGTCATGCATCCAAAACAGACGCCAACTACAAGAGATAGAAGAATCAATAAAACTCAACTTTTATAGATACAAATGCTCCAGTTCCTTCATTTAAATTTTCAAACCATTATGATCAACAAATAAACATCACTTCCACAACCCATGTCATTTATGTTCTCTTCTACAATGTGGCACAAATATCACAACATCCCCACATTTCCAATGACCATCAAACACATGAAAAATCCTTACCAAACTTGCCTGCAAAATACCTCCTTCAAACAACCATGATGATCTATATGCATTAATGAATGTGTTGAAAATTTAGTGGGGATTTGAATGCTCCATTGTATGTACTACACAACATGCCTTTCATAACACACATATGCATCAAATTATTTTCAAACTACATGTTATATGTAATGTGGCCTTAATATCTCTCAGCTTGATTTGCATTCTTTAAAGATGTGAAGCAATTATGCACCCATAAGTGAACTAATAACTTTCTTTTCCTCCTTGTTGTATGACACTGAACTTATTATGTAGGAATGGATTATACGGTAGCTTATTCTAGTGTATGTTCTTGTGAAGTAGCACATCCATCCCTTCTAGTGATGGCCTTGTATTTTATATGAGTTTCTTCCCTTTTTCTTACGGTTGGTTTTTGTGTGACACTAGTAAGAATTCTTCTTCCAACACTTTCTTTGCCTTGTGCATCAGATGCTATTTTCTTCTCATTATTGGTTCTTGCATGGTAGTAGAAAGACTTCCTATTGCTAGTTCTTGTGTGAAAACAATAGGGCTTATGTAGCAACATCCTTTTATGGTTGGGTGTTAGGAGATGCCAAAGTGGACTTAGCTAGGGAAGTGAATATGCGATAATGCTTAAATGGAAGGATGAAGGTTTGGGTTGAGAAAGGATGGTAGGGGCTAGAAAAGAATGATGATTAGTAAAGTAAGGATTATGATGGGTAATGGGGTATTCATGGTAGGTAATAGTGTTTTCCTTCCCCCAAACTAATTTTTTTACTACCTTTAGAAATATAGGAGGAAGTATGGAAAAAGGCTCAAGTGCATTTCCAAATACATATCCATAGCATTCAATGAGCTTGACTAACAATAAGGAAAATAAGCATACATTTACCTAACTATGAATATCATGAAATATGTAGTAGCATGTTGGGAATAACGAGATTTGATTTGGTCCACAATGATGTAAAACTTGCAGGAAAAAGCAATGTGGAGCTCATAGCATGATGAATTGCAACTAAGATATGGATCTAAAACTGATGTTTTAATGGAGTAGAAAATCCTTAAAACTTTATTTAAAGATCATATTGGATGGGATAGTTTATTTCTCACTTTATTTGAAAACCTTGTCCATCAACAAGCTGGTTTTTAGACAAGATCTTTTTGAAAACCCAAAAATTGATTGTCCCAACTCTATTCTTGAGTTGCCTATCCTACACCTGGTTAGTAGTTTGACCAGATTTTTTTCGTTTGATACCCAAATTGAAAAATTCAAATTGGATTAGAAACTATATTAAAATGGATAACTTGGATAGGAACAAGTTTTAAAAATGTGTCCATATGGTCTCTCAAAGCATGATTGTCCCGATTGTGTTTTCAGTAAGTCCAACATGCCAAAATTACACAATAGCCAATTTCTCAATGAATGACGATCTAGATTGGAGTGAATTTTTTTAGGGTTATAATTTAAATGTAATACATCCAAATAAAAAAAAATCAACAATCCAAAAAAATGAAAAGTTTGCAAGATATGAATAAATGATTATAGTACAACTTCAAAAATTGTATTTTAATGCTAAAGGATGTATTTTTATGACTCTAATGACATATTACATACCATTTTAAATTTTTTGAGTCTTATGTACTCCTTAAATGGCTTCCCCTTGAATCCCCTTGAATCCTTCGATAGAATCTTCATTCACCAAGTCTCACTCCTCTTTCCAAGATTATTGCAAGGACAAATTAGTAATATTGGTGGCTCTTACTGCACCACAATATCATCCTTTTTGGGTCTTTATTTTTATTCATGAAAATAAAACGCATCATAAAACTGATTTGATGAAATGAATGAAATTATTTCACAAAAAACAACATGTTAAAACTAATGAGCAAAACTATCAATTTTAACCTATGAATACTTTATATAACCAATTAAAAATTCAATTGTACCTTTGGTAACTCGTTGACAATGATGACAAAACGATGGGATTTTTAATTGCCTTCTAATTACGTAGAAAACAACTAAGAAGTATGCATTAATTGTCAACCCGGGGTTTATTGAGAACTTGCGAGTTACCGTGCATTGTATGTGCAAACCACAATCTACTCTTACATTGGTTTATCTACTTGAATTTTTAATTCAACAACCTTACTTACAAACAATGGTATGAACAGTTACATAGTCTTGGAAAGGTTTTACTAACTAAACAACTACCGAAACTAAGTTGCAAGTAAAGTAAATCACATGACTGAAAAGTAAAATACATGACATCAAAGTAAATTCACACCATTCTAGAAAGTAAATGCTAAGCTAAATTCACACTTACTGGAAAATAAATTCTAAATTAAATTCACACTCCGCATAAAAGTAAATTCTATAACTACGTGACACTTTGTGGGAAAAGTAAATTCTAAAACTAAGTCACACCTTGTGGGAAAAGTAAATTCTAAAAATAATTCACACTTTGCGGAGAAAATTAAATTCTAAAACTAAGTTACATTGTGCGAGAAAGTAAATTTTAAGACTAGTTCAAAATGTGCAAGAAAATAAATTCTAAATCTAAGTTCACACCACACTTGAAAAAAAAGTAAGTTGCATAAAAAATATACAAGTTATCCCTTCCAAATACGAGTTACTGTTTATGATCCAAGGTAGTAAATAATATTGTCGCATTAAGAACATTCATTGTAAAAAATAAACATTTAAATCACTAACTTATGGATTAAAATGATATTGCAGAAATAAAATTCACACAATCAGAAATGAAAACTAAGCAATGAAGTAAGACTACATCAACATAAAATAAATAAAATCATATTGCAAAAATTCTAGAGCTAAGATCTATATTGAATAAATGAAAGTATAACTTTATTCCATCATTAATTGGATTGATTCTTTAAGAGTCCTCCCATAGAATGGGGAATGAGATCTTATTTATACACTTGTTCTCCATAAAAATAATAAATTATGATCCAAAATATCCTCAATAATTTCCTAAAATTTGGATCTCAAAAACTAATTCAAAACTACTTCCAATATATTTGTTAATTACATGCTATTTAGAATTCCTCTAAAGTAAAATTTGAATTTAGGGAGAGACACTATAATAAAATAGTCGAAGCTCATCCCAAATGCTCCTAACAACTTTTGAGTTCTTAGGTCCATCATATATTTGATAGAGATATTCAAATCTTTGTGGATAAACCAAATATGCACTCATATCCACCTCCATTTACCAACTTTAATTTGACATCATGATTTGAGAAATATAAGAATAATATAAATAATGGATTTATAAAAATCCATTACTCTTAATGAATACCTTTCTCCAAAGTTGGTGGTTGAAGGTAAATTTGAATTATTGACTTTCTGTAGGTTTTGTAGGTTTTGTAGCTTCCTATATAGTTTATGTGACTTCTTGTATAGTTTTTGTAGCTTCCTATTTAGTTTTTGCAACTTCCTGTAGAGGTTCCGTGGATGCTACAAAACTCTCTCAAATATTTTGTAGTTTCTTCCAACATATGATTTAATATTCAAAGAAAATACATAGTACACTAATTCCCTCAATGTCAGCCACAATCAAATGAAATACTAAGACATTTAATGGAAAAACAACTTGAGCATAAAATCATGCAGATAAGCATTAGAAGGAATTATTACATGATTGTGGATAAGAAAATTGGATTATGTATAAGGTGAAATTATGATAAAAATATTCCAAATACAAGGCTCGTTAGGGTTGAGAAGACAACCCCAGAGCCTCAACTAGAAGAATGTATAACTTTTTCAAAGCTTGTCTTGCTTGAGAGCTCAAATACTCTCGGCTCTTTCAGATAGTCATATTCATATTTTTTTTCCCTTTGAAATCGTTGAGAAGCAACCCCAACCTTAACCCAGATCCATGGAACCTATAACCCAAAGTAATAGTAAGTTCAATTCCTTACCTAAAATTTATTCATGATCCAATGACATTGTTTTTCCTTTGACAAATTCCAGGGCTATTACCATGTTCCATTTGTTTTGTTGAGTATAGATAAATTTTACCTGGGTATGTCAAAGAACTAATGCTCGAGAATAAATTACACTTATTGTAAATTTGAAATGAAGTGTGGATGGGGATTAAATTGACTGTACAACCTCGAAAAGAAAGGCACGATAGCTAGGATTAGAGTAATAAATCCTCCTCCCCCTTCCTTCTTTGTCATTTTATTTCAAATTTATTTCTTCTTTTCTAGTCATTGTTTGTAATTTTTTTCTATGAATGTTTTCAATCAGTTTATTTCGATTGGATTTTTTTTCATTATGAATGGAAACTAGCATTGCGAACTTTAATTACCATTTTTCAAAATTTTTGGGAGCCTTTTTATTTTTTCTTGGCCACATTTTCTTAAACACAAACTTTGGTATATGAAACAATGTGGATTGAAAAGTTTTTTTTTCCTTCATTTTGAATCTGTGGATTTTCTATATTCGTATCCTCCTTTCCCTAATTTCCGTGGAATAGGGATATGCTTTGTTATAGCTATTTGGTTTACGTGGTCCATATATATTTTTGAGTTAGGGTTTATGTATATATGTATCCATTATGCTCATTGGTTAAGAACTTGATTTTTTTTTTGTCAAAATCACCTCAGAATGTTACCAACTTTTGTGATTGTCATGCTTTTCCCAATTGATCTAGATGGGTATTGGTGGCCACCCAGCTAGTCCATTGGATCAAAAAATAATTTCCACTTTGTTTGTTTTAATTGGTTTTTATCTCAATGGACTATTCCATATGGATATTAGTAGGTAGCCACCTATTCCGCTGGCACAAGACATTTTTTTCTAGTTTGTTAGTTTTTACGGATTTTCATGTCCAAAACTTCTGAGGATGTTTTGAGGCCCTAAATGATTTTATTGGTGAAGAAGAATTCTAATATTGTTTGAAGGTAGTGTGGATGTCCAAATTTTTTTCTTCTTGGATAGACCTTTCCAATGAGCTACCAAACTCCCTAAACCAATATCATATGCAAACTTTATGCCCCCAATAAGTTGACACCCCAACTAACCACCTCGAGGCCTGCAAACCTTTTTCTGGTTCATCTCCCAGGGATAGGTTTTTGGATGCTTAGGGTTTTCACACTCATGATTATGATAAAAATCCCCTTCGTACTCCTTTTGTAATCATCTTGTCATGAATGAGCATAGACACCACATCTCTTCTCATAGATATAACTACCAACATTCTAGTTTCTTTTTATTGTATAATATGTTATGTTTCACTCATTTAATAGAATCTAAGTGTTAGATTTTTATCATTCTAAGCTAGAATTATGATCTTAGGATTTTTAACTGAGAGAATAACATGCATAGCAATAAAACACAAGAGACAAGAGACACAAAGAATTTTCCTTGGGGAAACCATAAAGGAGAAAACTCCGCAACTTCCTCAGAGATAGAATGAGCACCAATGGTAGTAGTAAAACCCAAAAACATAAAGATGATCTCCACAGCTTCTGTCTCTCTCTCTCTCACTTGAGATAACTTCTCCTCTCTCACTCATGCACCCCAATGAGTGTGTGTGTGTGTGATAAATAGAGAGACTCACTCTCTACTTATATTCTTTCATTCACTTGAAACCCACTCTAACATGTCGGCCTCACTTAACAATTACTTATTAGAGACGACATCTCTAGGAGTGTCTAATAACCCTAGTGCCCCACAACTTGTGGGGAATTTGCCTCCTCCGAACAACAATGAGGTTTATCCTTAACACAATGGTGGGGACTATTGCCCCAACTTACAATGACTCACCTAGGGTCGAATTCTCTAGGATAGTCTAATAACCCAAGGGCCCCACAACTGTGGGGAATTTAACCCTTGACCAATAGGAGGGTTACCCATAATGAATTGACATGAATTATTACATTATAGAAACTTCCTAGAATAAACATCGGGGTATGACATGACTCAAATACATTACAGACACATCCCAGAATAAACATCGGGGTATGACATGACTCAAATACATTACAGACACATCCCGAAATAAACACCGGGGTACAATACATAAGATATACGGATGAATACATTCCAAAGTTACAAATACATCAACACTCCCTCTTAACTAGGAAGGTATTCTCTCGACACAATATATCAGCACAAGTCTTCTTCTCTGTATCATATGGATCATTATCAAGTCTTCTTTGTCTTCAAGTCATCTTCATCTTCAAGTCATCTTTATCTTTAGGTCATCTTCATCTTCTGATATGGATCATCACTGGATTTGGATCATTATCATTGGATCTGGATCATCACTTGATATGGATCATCATCATTGGATCTAGATCATCACTCGGTCTGGATCATCACTGCTGGATCATAATCACTAGATCTGGATCATCACTTGATATGGATCATCTTCACTGGATCTAGACCATAACTCAATCTGGATCATCATCACTGGATCTAGATCATCATCACTCGATCTGGATCATCACTGGGTCATCATCACAGGTGCTATCTCTTGATTCTTCTCATCATAGGAATTTCTATAGAGCCAGCCCTTTTTCATGTTGGATGTACATCTATAGAGCTAGTCCTTTTTCATACTGGATATATCATCACAGAGCTAGTCCTTTTTCATACTAGATTTGGAACACATACAGAGCCAGTCCTTTTTCATACTGGATGAGTCTTCATAGAGCTATTCCTTTTTCATACTAGATGTGGAACACACACAGAGTTAGTCCTTTTTCATACTAGATGAGTCTTCACAGAGCTAGTCCTTTTTCATACTAGATGTGGCATCTACACAGAGCTAGTCCTTTTTCATACTAGATGAGTCTTCACAGAGCTAGTCCTTTTTCATACTAGATGTGGCATCCACACAGAGCTAGTCCTTTTTCATACTAGATATGTCTTCATAGAGCCAACCCTTTTTCATGTTGGATGTGGCATCCACACAGAGATGGTCCTTTTTCATACTAGATGTGTCTTCATAGAGCCAACCCTTTTTCATGCTGGATGTGGCATCTACACATAGCTAGTCCTTTTTCATACTAGATGTGTCTTCACAGAGCCAACCCTTTTTCATGCTGGATGTGGCATCTACATACATCTGAAAATGGAAGGAACCAATCCTCTCACCATGTCGGAAGGGTACAACACTTATATCTGACCATGGAAGGAACCAATCCTCTCACCATGTCAGAAGGGCATAGCACTTATATCTGACCATGGAAGGAACCAATCCTCTCACCATGTCAGAAGGGCACAACACTTATATCTGACCATGGAAGGAGCCAATCCTCTCACCATGTCAAAAGGACTCATGAAATCATCACTTCCCTTTGGAGGGAACCTTGATCTCAAGAACACCAAGCTTCTCCCTGAAGTACTCAAGCTTCACTCTGGCCATTTCTAGCATAGAATCACATCAGGGCTGATTATGTCCAAGGATAATCTGTGAGCTTTGCAAGGATTGATTACATTCGAGGACAACCTACAGGACCAATTATGTCTGAGCAACCTACAAGCTTCGCCAGGATTTATGCTCAGATGAACTGTCTTACCAACGATGCTAGAACTCCCTCTTTCGAGAGATCTCGATCAGTATCACAAACTGGAGCTTCACTGATCCTCTCTGCATCATACCAAAAATGCAAGTCAGATCAATCAAATTAAATAGTATTTTTCAAAAGAAACATACTACCTCCCAAATAGCAAGTGGAAACATCTTTTGCCTCGGCTGTACTCAGCACCATGTAGGACTCCATCCACCTGATCTCATACTAAAGTAGCACCTCGAAGTGCCCTTCCCATCAATGGCACTACCTGCCCAATACGAATCCACATAACCCTACAGGTTAATCTTCTGATTTTCCTCATACTTGAGCCCATAATAAACTGTACCCTTTAGGTACCTTACTGCATGCTTTGCAATCATCAGGTGAACATGTCTCAATGTGTTCACATCAAAGAAAATATCTGGTCTCATATTTGTCAGTTACATCAAGGAACAAATCATCTGACGATACATCGTGGCATCAATTGACTCCGATGAAGTAGCACTCAATAGATTTAGGTTCGATGCCATAGGTGTGGTCATGCAGTCCATCATCCTGAACCTATTCAGGATCTCTACTGCATACTTCCCTTGTCCACACCTCCATTCCTAGAACGTAGTGCATCGACACAAAACAGGAGCATCATTGGTCTTCCGTCTTCAACCTTGAAGCAAAGGTTGGAATCCACTTTACTCTCAGTAAAGCCTAGAGTCATCAGTAATCTATCCATCCTGTCATACCATGTCAAACCTCAGGATCTTCTGCAGTCACTCCCTCTGAAGCATCATACTCCCTCTGTCTTCTGTACTCTATGCAATGAAACATTCTGTACTGAAGTGACAAGTAGCCTCCTATGCGACTAATCTTCTATGTATCCATCTAGGATCACTGGATACCAAGATCCTCTATCTTGAACCTTTTTCAAAATTTCATCTCGCACCCATCTATGAGCTTATCATCCTCTATCAATATTGTAGCAAAGGTTTATATCTTCATCAAGCTCCTCATGTATGTGTTATCCCATGGGTGTCTTCTTAAGCTCATATAAGGTCTTCTTTCATTTGCACACATGATTTTGCATGTCATGTGTCTCAACTCCCACTGGCTGCAAATGTATCTTCGAATATTACCTTGTATCCCACAATGTTTCCATCTACTGCATGATGGAACTACAAACTTCCCTTCATGTATCGATACTGCATCCTAGACATCATTCTTCTTAAATTGGTCTTCCCTTTCTTCTTGAAAGATTCTGCATCAATGATGTCGTTGTATTTGTCATATTATTTTTCATCTTTGAACTGTCGTCACTTGTTCGTCGGAACAAGTCTCATTCTTCTTTGTTTCCAAACGATTATGTATGCGATCTTTCCTACAAGTCAAATAAATGTATGGTTAGAAACATTTCATAAGGAATATTCATACTGGAAAATTCTTATGCATAAATATATGATCATGCAACTACTTTAGCCAATACAACATTCATCCATATCTCACGAAATTTTTTCTAGATGCCTTCCATCTCTACTAGGACAACATTGAGATTGTGCACTAATCCAATATGTAAGCAAAGAGGTTTCATTCTAGATAAGTAGCAATGGATAGTTGTATAGCACCATGAGCTACTTACCCATCACATGCATATTAGTAGTATACTATCATTAATGCAAACATTCTATCATGCATAATACATTAATTGAATATAAACAAATGCATAACAAAAACAATATCATGAAATGACAATTGAATACTTATCTTTATTTGTTTCGTGGGTAGACTTCTTCTTGAGCCTTCAACTTTAACGTATTCTTCATTCATAATAGCTTCATTTCTTATCCAAATGCTAAGGTGGATAAGAGGTTCATCAAGAGTTGAGTTCTTCATATTCCTCATTGGTTGAGGGATCTTTTTTGGATGGTGAGAGCTTGATTTTCAGTTGCTCCCATCTTCTCTTCTCTTATTATGTGTGCTCTTCCCAGAGTTGGATGAAAGTAATCACTTCCTTCTGGCACATATTCCTTGTATGAATAAATCCCATGATCTTGGGAGGTCATTCAAGGTGGTTATCACCACTTCTGCATTCTCCACTTCTTCTTCTACTACTACAAGTTGTTCTTTGATTTGAGAGATGACTGTATGGTCTCTGCATTCTGGATCTTCACATTCTTCAACTGGTTTCTTAAGGTCATATTCCGATTTATGTTCTTCCCTTAAAATAGCTTGGTCAAGGAATCAAACATATTCGGTGTCTTTAGGGAAGACACTTGTGGTACAGTGTGATCCGTGATTGAATCAACAATGATCGTCTTGGCCTTGACCAAGTTCTTCTAGTGTAAGGATTTTAGCCTCATCTCCCTCTAGAACTGGAACCTCTTCTACTCATGTAGGTGTCCAATTCATTTTATTCAGAGAGATCAAATACTTCCATGCTTGGAATTTGTCAAATTCACCAAGATTATCATCAAGCTCATGTGATAGATCATTTTGAAATGAGAACCTCAAATGCAAATAGCAAAAGATTAGATCTTACCAATTTGAGGTGTCCGTCCTAGTTTCGAAGGTGCCTGATCTAGGGTTTGTTAGAGAGACCCTAATTTTAAAAAATTGGAATCTTTCAGATATGATTGGATAGAAATATAGATCTCTTCAAGTTGAGCCATCCAATGTACTCCTTTTCTGAAAAAAGTGGAGGGAAGCTTCCGGAACAGGAAGCCCCAGTTTTCCAATTTCTTCTACAGAAATTCCTGTTACTGTTTTTGCGGTATCTCTAAAATTAATTCTCTTCCATGTCTAAAAATTTGCACTGAGGTAGAATCCCATGTACTGGATCCAACACTATAGGTTTAATCAGAATTGGTTTCACCAATTGGGACTTATGATCATTTTCCCAAGGTGACATATTACAGGACTTTTCAGACCAGTGAAGTTGTACAGACTGCCACGTGTCAGTGGTTCATCTTCTGAGTTGGAAACTCGGACCATAGAAAGTAAATTCTGTTCCCTTTTCTAAACATGTTCAGGAATTTCATTTGGACCTTTTTATCCCAATATATAACAATTCTTTCCAGGTGTCTTGTTTAGGGATGAATTCTAGAAGAGGTTGGAACCCTGACTTGGAGGGATCATATCTCCCAGAATATAGCGAATATGGGGCTGAATTTCAGACACAGTGTAAATAAAGATTTTATATTCTACCTCTACAATTTTCAGCTCCTGATCCTTTTTCAATATCGGGATATAGCGAATGTACCAAAACGTATCAGTTTTAGTATTTAGGGTTTTTCTAGCTTGGGGTCAAACTAGGGTTTGACTTTCCTGGAGTTTCACCCAACCAAAAATATTGATCCAGGTCTCTAAAATTCGATTTTGATGAGGATAAAAATCCTATGCTGGGATCACTCAAAAATTCCTCTTTTGTAGAAAGCCCTAATTTTCCACACCAAAATTGAAAATGCTTGGAATTGAATTTCGCTTCGACAGAAAGATGCGCCCTTCAATGGAGAGTCAGCCTAGCATACTTTTGCTGATGGATTGTGGAGAGAGACCAAAAAAGTAAGAATCCCTAGCTTCTGTAGCTACACAATGTCTTCTTCTCAGGTTAGCTCTGATTCCATGTTAGATTTTTATCATTCTAAGCTAGCATTATGATCTTAGGATCTTTAACTGAGAGAAGAACATGGACAGCAATAAAACACAAGAGACAAGAGACACAAATAATTTTCCTCAGGGAAACCATAAAGGAGAAAACCCCAAAACTTCCTCAGAGATAGAATGAGCACTAATGGCAGCAGTAAAACCCGAAAACATAAAGATGATCTCCACAGCTTCTGTCTTTCTCTCTCACTTGAGAGGAACTTCTCCTCTCTCACTCATGCACCCCAATGAGTGAGTGTGTATGTGATAAATAGAGAGACTCACTCTCTATTTATATTCTTTCATTCAGTTGAAACCAACTCCAACATGTCGGCCTCACTTAACAATTACTTACTAGAGCCGACATCTCTAGGAGTGTCTAATAGGGCCTAATGCCCCACAACTTGTGGGGACTTTGCCTCCTCCGACAAACAAGGAGGTTTATCCTTAACATAATGGTGGGGACTATTTCTATGACTTACAATGACTCACCTAGGGTCAAATTCTCTAGGATAGTCTAATAACCCAAGTGCCCCACAACTGCGGGGACTTTAACCCTTGATCAATAGGAGGGTTACCCACAAGGACTTGACATGACTTATTACATTATAGAAACTTCCCAGAATAAACA
This sequence comes from Pseudotsuga menziesii, assembly GCA_001517045.1. Taxonomy (NCBI): domain Eukaryota; kingdom Viridiplantae; phylum Streptophyta; class Pinopsida; order Pinales; family Pinaceae; genus Pseudotsuga; species Pseudotsuga menziesii. The sequence continues at coordinate 226,748 of LPNX010996776.1, read as the reverse complement.
TCGGGGTATGACATGACTCAAATACATTACAGACACATCCTGGAATAAACATCGGGGTATGACATGACTCAAATACATTATAGACACATCCCAGAATAAACATCAGGGTACAATACATAAGATATACAGATGAATACATTCCAAAGTTACAAATACATCAACACTAAGTTTACTATATTGCTTTGTTTATTGCAATATATCTTTACATGTGTTCTATATATGATCTTTCTTTTTTTTCTCAAATAACTCCATATTAATGGTATCATAGCATAAATGCATGTGATGAGGTCAAAAGATAGGCAGTTGGGTCTTGAACTAGTTGAGATTGAGAGACACCACCCTCGGTGTGCTAAGATACCTCCCATAGATGAGGAAGAGATAGATGATGGATCAAGATACCATATCAAGCCATTACTCAAAGAATCCCTCAAGTTATAGAGGAATGAGATCATAGAAAATTCTCCCATATCCTTCAATGAATTCAAGTAGCAATGATGGGATCATCAAGCAGTCACTTTGGAGGAGCCATACCATTCAAGGTACAATTTAACTTTGATATCCCTTTATTTGAAGGCCATATCGATTCCATTTCCCTAGATAAATTGTTGAGTATACTAGAAGGGTATTCCTCTATCCATAATTTTTATGATAGGGAAAATATCACTTTTTTGCTCCCTAAGGCTGTTCCCCATGTCAAAAATTGGTGAGAAAATTATTGTGAGAAAAAATTAATAGAGGAATTTAAAATTGTTAAGGATGATAGAACTTGGGTCTCTTTTATGGATATAGTTAAGGAAAAATATTACCCTGTGGAAAACTATGATGACTAGTACAAAAAACGGACCATTCTGCATTAAGAGAGGGACCTATCCTATTTGCTCAAAACAAATTTTCTAGTTTGGCCATTTTGGTAAGTTTTTAGGCCAATGGAATAGTATATATGGATATCAGTAGCCAACCACCTATTCCATTGGCTCAAAATATTTTTTTTTTGGTTTGGTAGTTTTTACGAATTTTCCTATTTTGAGGCCCTGAATGATGTTTTTATGTGATGTAGCATTCTACACATTACCAAAGACAGTTTGAGTGTCCAAAATGTGTTCTTCTCATATATACATTTATAATGAGATACCAAAACCCCTAAGTAGATATCATATGAAAATGTTACACTCACGAGAAGTTGATACCTCAAATAACCACCTTGGGTTTTTACAGTTCATGTCCAAGGGTTAGGTTTTTCGATGTTTAGGGTTTTCACCCTCATACTTATGACAAAAAGGTCGATCATTCTTGACCCTATTTTATATATGTCATTAAGGAACAATATCATATTTTGGGAAACTATGATGACTAATATACAAAGTGGACAATTCTGCGTCAAGAGAGGGACCAAGCGGTGTAGGAATGGTACGCCAACAACTTTCATACTTTGCGTAGGAAGATGTGTATTAGAGAGTCCAAGTGACACTTGGTTCTGAAATATCATAGTGGCCTACATATGTACATATGAAGAGAGATGGAATTCATGGACATCTCTTCACTGGGAGCCGCATATCGAGTTGTTGTCAAAATAGAGCAACAATTTTATCAGAAATAATAAGCAGGATTTTGGGCTCGCAAATCCACTGTAGCAAAGGAATGGAAAAGGAATCCCAAATTCACAAGAAAAAGGACATAGCAAGGATAACCAAAATCAAGAAAACCCATGCAGGAATGGTAATCATAAGGTTAGGAAGGACACTGGAAAGTGTTGCGAGTTCCATAAAATACCCTATCACAACACTGACGGATATCTATCAAAGTAGTCATTAGTGGTTGAGATCAAAGCTTTAGAATGAGATCCCAATTTGGATTCCCATTCAATACCCAAAATTGCATTTGCACAAAATGGGAAGCATATCATTGATGTTGGCAAGGGGTTAGAGTGCACAAAGTGTGGTACCGCTAGTGACGAAAGGGCCGTTGACAAGGAAAAAGTTCAACTGCGAAGGGTAAAGAAGCCGAAAAATAAGGAGATTTTGGTAAAGTTAGTTAGTGATTGGTCAAGTCGAGCATTTTGTAATTTCCAAGTGACACTATAAATAAAATTAGGATTGTATATCATGGAGAACATTATTCGGGCATCATTCTAATAAATTGTTTGGGGATGATTCTTAATAATTGTATCTGAGGTATCAACATGTTTTAGATCTTTTGGGTTGTAATGTTTCGCACTTGTAGATGTTATTGTATTTGAGGATGTTTTGGTATGGATTCTATTTTCATAGCCTCTTTTCAATATTGGCTTAGAACTCTATTGACCTATTAGATGAGTTAATGATGAAGGATTGTGCTACGTTCGGTAAGTTTATCTTTTACTGCTGTGTGAATGATGCAAATTACCACTGCATTTACTTATTTAATATATGTCAATATCTATGTTTATATGAATATGTGTTAATGCAAATAAGGATTATAATGATAAGTGGGACTGGTTAATGGTATTATTTCTTGGTACCTTGTTATAATCCTAGATTTCTGGGTGATGTTGTAATTAAGTATGAGATAACGTGTGTCCTCTTTCCACTGTGAAAACATGGTTCCTGCAGCCCTCCCTCAGACATAACAGGTGAGACTACACCTCCTATACGGGTATTGCTGGAAAGGGTAAAACCTTTCTGGGCTGATGTTTAGGGAGTCTGTCGATGGTTTTTGACAACAATGTGGAGTGAAACCCTATTGATAGAACTGTGTAAACAAATGGTCTTGTTGTCAGGACCATAGTGAGAAAAATGAGAGTACATGATGTGGCATCTGATGAAACCAAAAATCTAGGATTGGTTTGATAATAAGGCCTGATATTTTGTGAAAGAAGAGAACCATAACTCGAGATGGTGAAAAAAAATTTGGTTGGGAAGGTACATCTACTCTAATATCCATGAAATATTATTCGCTGAATTTTTGATAATATTGTATGAATTGTTGGCACAAATCACTTTTCAGAAGAAGAATTTCCAAGGATGCGAACCTGAAAAGTGGACTCTAGAGCCAATCCAGCAGTTGTGTAAGGTGAACAACAAAGCTTGAAGCGATGTCGATGTGTGGATAGATATCATTTTGGAAGGGTATATTACTGAGTTCACTGTCAATATTATTAAATCTTAAAATGATGCAGAAAGGGATTTTTATAAGGGACAAAGGGGAAGATTTCTATTGTCGTTGCAATTATGAATAAAGATTCTCACATGTGAAAAGGGGATATTGCATATGAAATCCTATGAGTAAATCCCTGGTGTGTATAGGTTGTGGGTACTATGAATATATAGGCTTGATGGAATGATATGGGGTAGATGGATGGGATTCATGATGAGATTGTGAGGGAAGCCATAAAAGAGTGTGGTTGCCTGCAAAGTTGGGTAAGATTCCAACAAGAGAAGAGGAAGAGGACTGAAGAGAGTCTTGGTGCGATTGAAATAGAAAAATATGAGAAGGGACCACAAGGGGATAAGAGACCCTACAGTGACAAACCAGGATACCCCAAAACTAGAGGAAGGACCGACCCAAAGCTACAACGTACCTAAAACTCCGTGCACCAAACCAAAATTAGGAGGAAGAAACGATGCAATTTCTTCATAGGGTTTTCTTGCGTGTTAGTGTAGTGGTAATAATAGTGGATCAACAAATACTAGGAGAAGACCTAGGATGGTGGGTGATGACGTAAAGCTACCCTTGTTTTAGGGTAATGGGACTGAGGATATCCAGCAATGATGATTCTTATGCGAAGAATTATGGACAGTGAAACAAGTATAATATGATGATATTAAGAAAGGACAACTAGCGATGACCTTTCAGGGATGGCATTGAAATGGTATATGAAATTTGTGAAAGTACCGACGGGGAATCCACATAAGACCCTAGCACAAATTAAGACTGGACTGATCGAGAAATTTAAGAAACCAAAATTAGAATCACAGTATATTATAGAGATAAAGGAAATAAAGAAATTCCCCAATGAATTAGTGTGGGATTTTGATCAACGATTCAAAAATCATATGGCCAAGGTTAGCTTCAGAATGAGTGATGTACAAAATAAGGAATGGTTCATTGCAGCCTTGGTACCCCACATTCACATGCCATTGATGCAATAGAAGATCGCATTCCAAGCAAAATCCTTGGAAATTGCGATGAATTTGGAAGCTTCACCAATTGATGAAACGTGAATTGGCATGAGCTAGATCGAGTCACAGTTAGAAAACCTTACCATCCAGCTGCAGGATATTAAGAATGGAAAGGAAGTCATCAAGAATATATGGTCTAGTGGATGTCAGTCTAAAGTACATCATAAGGACTAGTGTCCCGACTTCTGTGAACACTTGTAGTTAGGGGTGCTGAATCCATTGAGTCAAGGAGGAATTATTTGGTGTTGAATTTGTCAAACAAAATGACATCAGTTAGAGAAATTTGTGTACTTACAGAAGGTTGTGTCAAAAATAGATAATATTTTCTATAACTTCTATCGGTTAGTTAGTCAGGAAGAAAAGGATTGTAGAGCTTATGATTTTCTCCAATAAATAACTACGAATACATAATTTATGAAAGGATAAGAGAAACATCCAACAGAAAGACCTCAACCACAATATAGCTAACCACAACCATAGTATAATCAACCGAAATTGTAGTATAATCAACCAAAATTGCAGTATAATCAATCGAAACTGTAGCATAATCAACCACAATAACAATTCAACCAACCATAGTAAAACTAGATATTAGAATAATCAACCCATAGTTACCTACCTTAGACATTAATTAAATCATTTTTGTCTTATTACCTAGTCTCCTATATTCCACTCTATGCTAGTTGCCTTCTACATGTCATAGAAGTCAACACTTGCTAAAAATGAGTCATGGAGCGCTTGGGAAACCTCCTGGAAACTAGATTTAGCATGTCTACTTTATTCTAGATCCTCCAAAGTGCATATCTACTTTTTCTGTAAAGCTGCCTATTTTATTGAGAATTAAGGCAAAAGGGAAATCAAGACTAGGTGTAGTTGACTTGTTTTCTTCCCACATCATCCTCCATCCTTTTATACTAATAAAAGCATGTATGAGTTGTCTTTCCATCCCTTATTAGCTTTCCTACTTGAATTTTCCAATTCGTGAGCATCCTAGTGTATTTGGAAACTGCTTTATGCACCTATGGGGGATTTGACTAGATTTAGTAAGCCTACTTTTTGACTATTTCAAATGGAATCCTTATGCATTCAAATCTCTCATGTAATTATATATTGCAGCAGCCTATTACTCCAGAAGTACATTTATTCAATACAAATTAGTGTTATGCTCCAATTTCAGTCTCCTTTGATTTTAATTTTTCATGTTTGATTAGCAATTTTGTGAGTGTAATTGTTCTATCACTTGGGTTTAATTTCCACATGGTATCATATCCTTTGTAGATCGATTTATCTCCTTCCATATTGCTATTGCAGGTTTGACATATTGACTGGGAGTATTTTTTGCTGACTGAAGGGCACAGTTTCTGAGCTATGGACCAATCTTAGAAGATCATCTTGACTCCATTTAATTTCTTTGAATGGAAAGATCAGATGGAGATATTGTTGAGAGTGAAAGGTCTCTATAGGGTTACTATGGCAAATAAGGCAGTGCCTAATACAGGTGCAGAGAAAATAAAATGGCATAACAGGAGGGATGAGGCCTATGGTCTTTTGTGTCTAAGCATTTCAAGAGTCCTCCTCTTCCATATTGATGGATTGACATCACCTAATGAAGTGTGGGAGAAGGTTGTAGAGATTTTTGGTAACACAGATGAGATGAGAGAACATCAAATCGAGAATGAACTGATCTCCTTAAGTCCCAGTAGCTTCGAATCCTTGCAACTCTATTTTTCCAAGTTTAAAGCCCTTGATTTGCAGCTAAAACAACATGGGATTGAAAATAAGAAGGAGCAACTAGTTTTGGACATACTCACGAATCTTGGGCCTGACTATTTAGTGTTTGTTTCAACCTTCCATGCCACTAAGTTGACAGCTCGAGCCTGGAAGATGCCTAATCTTGCAGAGTTCATGGAATCCCTCACACAGGAACAAGATAAGTTGGTGATGATGGGCACCATCAAACCTTCCAAATACCAAGCTTTGGTTGTTAGAGATTCAAGGGTGGATTCAAAAAGCAAGAAAAAAGCTAAAAATCCACCTGAGCAAAAGAGAGACAAGAACAAGTCTCAAGCGGTTAGAAGAAGAAGAAAAAAGGAGAAATGAGCAAGTGCGCATATTGCAGTAAGGAATATCATCCTAAAAGTTGTTGTATGAAGAAGGAAATTGACATGTTGACCCAACTCCTCGAGAAGAATAACATCTCCCTTCCTGATTTCTCAAAGAAGAGGAAAGGAGGATCAAATTCAAAGGACAGAGAGAGAGTATATGCTTTGGTTGCTGGCACATCAAGCTCACCTAGATTCATCATAGACTCTAGAGCTTCTAGACATATGGTTTTGACAAACAAGGCATTCTCCTCCCTTGACATGTTGAAAGGTCCACCAATAGTTTTGGGAGATGACTCTCTCACTGATAGTTTGGGAAAAGGAAGGATTGATCTTGACCATGGTAAGGTCAATAATGTGTTGTATGTTCCAGGTCTTGCCTCTAATCTCTTGTCAGTGTATCAGATGACTCACACAGGGTCTCCAAAGAAGGTCATCTTCTCCCCTGATGATGTTGAAATCACAGAGATTTCATGTCACATGCCCCAATTTTACAAAATAATATTATCTTATTTTGATTTTATTCCAAGACATTATGTTAAATTTAATGCTAAGTTGTAAATGATGACTCAGCAGAGTCAAGGATATTGAATGTAATTCTGATTATTTTAATTTAAAATAAATAAAAATGGAGACAACAGCTTGGGAGAGTTGTTAAAAAGAGTGTTACTAGTCAAGTTGGTGGAGGAGACTAGGTGGAGAGAAAATAGATAAGTGGCAGCATCCTCAAACACTTCCAATGTTGTAGGTGGTAACCTCCCTACATTTGGGGTCATGATCCCCCAAGAAAGTGGGATCAGAGCAGGTGGCTCAATTAATGACAACTAACCCAAAAAGACTTAGGAAATCTTAATAAAAAATCCCATTGAAGAGAGCTGAGGCTGCTCATTCCAGGAGAAGAAACATTCAGGTGAATTCACTTCAAGAAATTCACTGGGAAGGGAATTTATGTGGAAGGTGTTTGAGGGGTAAACTGTAGGAAGTGATCTAGTACAAAATTCCATGCTAAAAGGTCTTGCTGCAGAGTGCAGAGTTGGTACTGAGTCATTAGACTAGTAATTTGTTGTTTGCTCCACCCAATCCCAGCTAAGGAGACCAAGAACAGGCTTAGGGGTCCTGAGAAGTTGCTGTTTGAGCGCTCTCTAGGAGTTGGTAGGGAGGAACAACCTCCCAACGCTGTTGTCATCCAGCTTTAAAAATAGGTTCTACTATCTTTTAATTTATGTGTTAAAGTTTATATCTGAGTATGAACAATAATGAATGATTTATATGTTATGTAGTGAACTGTTAAGCTTGATATCTATTAAGTGTTTTCATGCTAAATCTCTTCCTTGATGAAAAATAATCCTACTTGTGTTTTTCCCCATCTGGAGTTAACCAGATCGTACTCTAGCATAGGTAGTGTGTTTAAAATGAATGTAGTATGATAGGAATCTGAAATGAATAGAGTACTTATGTTTTTCAGGTATTGAAATCTTTTCTTTCAGTAGATAGTTGTTTTTCCAGAAAGAATATTAATCTGTTTCGTAGGGTTGTTTTTAGAACCAGACTGTGTATTAAGAATATTAGAAAAAGAACAGAATCATATTATTTTACTAATAGCAGTATATTCAAGTATGTAAGTCATTCTTTTACACAGTATCTTCTTGTATAAACTATACATCTGCACTAAAATAGAAGAAATAGAAATATAAGTTGAATGCTTATTATTTTAAGTAAAGATATAAATATAATTCTGTTAGCTTATTTCTTTTCCTAATAATGATAGCTATTTTACCTGCAACTATCTAAACTCTAAGCAAGGATAGGTAACCTAATTAAATTATGAATATAAACTAATTTGAGATAAGGAATATCATAATTAAGAACTTAATAACCCTTATAGTATTATTTCTCTTAGAATTAAAATAATGAACAGACAGTAGTAACCTATACATAAAGTATTATTAATAAAGAACCGTCCTTACACACTTATAGACAAATTAGATGTAAGGAGTATTGACAGGATGAAAGTTCTTATTTCTTTCACCAAGCTTACAAAAATAATCTTATTAAATAAACTCAATTATTATAGACTGCTCTCAGTCTTATTTAATAATATATATAAATGCAACATAAACTTAAGAGAATACAATATTCACAGATAATAATATTATTAATACAAATAATATTATTATTAACAATAAATAGTACTGTTTATAAATTAGTATTTCTTTTAAACAAACTGAAGAAATCTTGTGACAGTAATCAAATTAACAAAATAACAATACATAAATTATTACTTTAAAAGTTAATGGGTAAAAACCCTAGCTCATATTTCTGAGCATAAATTCTCTCTATACTTATATACATAGTAACCTAGGTTAAACCATAAGTTAATTCTTTTAAACTATTAAAGAACCAACTAAAATAATACACAGAAATGAAATACATTTTTGATCAACATATATAAAATGTACTTATAAAGAAACTGTTTCTTTTATACAAACAGGGTGTACCTGTGAAGGCGAAGTACAAGGTTAAAAACCCTTATAATTATTACAATTACAATTAGCAAAACATTCAAGTAAATAACCAAATTTATTTAATTATGTAACCATTAAATAACCAGGTTAATATAATTTACTCACAGTCCTTTAAAGACAAAACAATAGACTGTGTAATTATTATAACTAGAATAATCTATTTCAAAACGAGGGTTTCCATAGGATAAACCCTAATTCATAACTCTAAATAAAAACAAGCAAGAATTAAATTATGACTGTAAGCATCAGTCTTAAAAACTTAATTTATAAACCCTTACAGAGTAATTCAAAAGAGTATAAAACTTCATTTACAATCAAGAAGGGTAAAACACTGAAATTACATAGAGTATAACATTAAACATCTGATAAACTAAACCAAGCCTGAAGACCGAACTGTCTTTACAAAATTTATTAATTTAAACATGCCGTAAAGCCAACTTCGAACTAAATACATTGCTCAGTTAAACCGATTCTACCCATCGACTAGCATGGGTGTGATACTGAGTATTACAAAAAACAACCTGTAAAAAAAAATAGCACAACTCATGGTGATTTGAGCGAGGGTTTCCCCAAACCCTGGGTGATTCCTTTGACCACCTTGATACAAGTAGGGTGAAAACCCAACACATGGACCACGAGGCTTACCTGAATCAAACCATGAGCCACGCCAGCCGCTGGTTGATGGCTTACTTTCTCCACCATGAGAGTTTACAATGGCGAGCACCTGTAACGAGTGTGAAAGACCACTGTCAGTAAACAAATATCCATTTAAACCACGGTAACAACAAAGCATTTGTAGCGAAGAAAATGAACTCTAAATTTTTTATTTACCTATGAGTGGAAAATAACGAACAGTTTCGTAGAAGCACTATCACCTACAGGCTTTTCCAAAATAAAAGACTCAATAGTTTGCAAGTGTAACCCTCACGCAACGGCGAGCCACGAGAATAGCAAAAAGGAAACCGAAGCAGACAGTAAGCCACGAGGACAGCAAAAGGAATATTACACAGACAACAAGCCAAGAGCAATGATAATCTCCACAAGTTGCAAAATAAGAACCCAACCACTAAGAATGGAGTTTAAAAACCACACATCGGTGACAAATGCAACACTGAACTAAGACTCAAGAAAACTGGAGCAAGGAGGACCGACAGCCGCCATGGAAGCCAAGCAGAGCAGCCTCAAGGGCCAGCATGAACTACGGGAAAGAAATGATAAGGGTTAGGGTTACGGCAGTGTTTTATATCTTCCATGCTTGGTCAGGAGATGACCACGTGGCCACACAAATCAAACATGTAGTGGGTCGTATACTATAGTGCCTGCATATAACGATTTTCAATTATGTAATCATGATGCATAAAAAATATATCATAACCAATTATTTGATTATCAATCAACACGTCGCTCATCATATGAGTTATTAGATCATGGTTAAAAACCTCAACGTCGTGAATTACGTTTCCCTAGCGAGGAGTATCATATATTAAACTTTGGTTAATGCCGAAACCAATTATACATAGAACACACTCTATTCTATAACCTTATAACTTATAGATTGTAAACTCACTAATATATTATGGATGTTAGTAATCCCTTGCTCTAAACATTAACCTTGTTATGGATGGAGGTCTTTATTGTATAGAGGAGCTCAAGCTAACCATCAAGCACCTATAACTTTCTTGTGTAAGAACAATATAGCTTATATATGGTTAATTCTCGTAATAACGGATTTTCAAGTGATAGCATGTTTATAAGACTCATTTCACCATATAACCATATGTTATTATATTATAACATTACAAATGTGATTTGAATGGTTGCATTTCTTTTCTATAAACGTTGTCTTTATTATAAATAGAAATCAAATATTTTATGTCTTATTTATAGATAGAGATCAATGTTTTATGTCTTTAATATAGATAAGAGATCAAATGTTTTATGGGAGAATTCATGCTAATCAATGAACAACTATAGTTTTCCTTTGTAAAAATACTATATTTTATACATGGTAAATCTCTTGTAATAACAACATTACAAGTCATGACTTTTATGAATTGCATAATGTAATAGTTTAGAGAATCATAAACTCTAAATTTAAATATGTTTATGATCAGAAAATAATTATAGATTGAATGTCTATTAATAAAATAGAGTGTGCATGTTCATAAGGCACACGAGAACTAATAACTCAAATGATAGCAGAACTATGAAGAGGACAAAAGATATTGTGTGAACACTTTTATGAAATTCTGTTACTTAGACCAAAGCGACGATACTTTGATGAATTTTGGTTTTGACTCAACTTAGTTCTTATTTTTGATTCACCATGTCTAGTGGGTAGTATAGGAATTATAGAATTATACAAGATAACTAGAATAGGAATTATCCTATTTGAATCTAGAAATTATTAGAACCTCATGGTTCGACATGAAATTAAAGTGTAGGCAAATAATGATCTTATGTAGGAAGGCATTATGGTTTTCAGTTTGCACAATCGAAATTATACTGTCCAAAGGTTAACAGGCTGTAAGTTATCTCGCAGAAGCCAAATGTGGGACAAATGTTACATAGATAAGATAATGTACTATTGCATAAATACTGACAAAACAATCATTATAACATTACAATTTACATAGGCTAAAGTAGAAATACTTTGTAACTGAGATTCTAATTCTTAGATTCGCAAACATATCTTACTGTCGTTACTTGCTTCTGAACATTATTACAAGAGAAACTGAAGGAAGCCAAATGGTTTTACCTCATAGAAGCTGTTTAAAGTTTAGAAGCTTATTTACTAAGCCTTTTAATTGCAAATAAAATACTGCTGGATACTTTGGAGAATTTTTAATATGTACTCATTCGATCGTACCTGTAAACCTGTAAGAACCAGTAATCATCTGCGTTAGCATGATTGCTAAGTAAGCCCCAGATTCAAAAGTTAGATTCCACCTACTTGACATGAAAAGACTCACCAGTAAACTGAAGTAAAACAACACACAAGACAACTTTATTCTTGTTACAAAAAAACAATAAACTGTTGAGTTAATATAATTAAGATTTCGTGAAACTGATTACTTGACTGTTTCTTTTATTGCAAACCGTTAGCTGTTAGTAGACTGCAGGTTTTAGCATTTATTGTTATCTCAAAATTTTAATTTTTTGTGAAAATTTGGGGTTTTGACATGTGGTATCAGAGCACAAGGTTCAAACACTAGGCCTTGATGAAGCCCAACTAGCTTTCATAAAATAGTAAATTAAATTATTGTGCTGACGTATTTTATTTTAAATGTTATTCAACAAAGAAATCTTTTTCTGAAGTTTAACGGGCAGGTATGGAAAGGATGGAAGAGTATGCAGAGGAGGAGTCTCCAATTACTGAAACAGGAAATTTACCAAGAGATCCTATACCAGAGGATTTAAATACCAATTCCTTAGAGTTGTTACAAACTGCAAAAGACTTAAAAACTGAAATGGAGTCTGTTAAGCGAGAAAATGAAAGGATTCTAAGGGCTCAAGAAGAGCTGAATCAGATCCTAATTGAAAATTTTCAAACTAAGGGTAGGGGTAGATGGTCAGAATTAGAAGATGCCAGTCATCAATGAAAATCTAAAAAGATGAAACATACAAAAACTGAAAGTAGTTCGTCTTATGAAGTGTTTGGTGAACAACAAAATTACCATACTACTAGTGACAATAGTGATGATAATCTGTACACTAAAATGAGGAAATACAAACCTTTTGAGGAATTTCTGGGGAATTCAAAAAGATAAAACCACCAACCTTTAATGGAGAGACTGAGAAGGGGGAGGAAGTTGAATCCTGGTTATCTGGGATGAAGAAGTACTTCCAAATATATAATTATTCTAACCAGTTAAAGGCTAGTATGGCTATATATAACCTCTCAGGAAAGGCTGACATTTGGTGGCAGGACTTGAAGAGAGTTAAGGGTATAAAAGAGAAAGAAGTTAACTGGAGTACCTTTAAGGGGTATTTCAAAAAGAAATTCCTGTCTGAGCAGTATTATGAGGAGAGAGCTAAAGAGTTTTATGAATTGAATTTAGGTTCAATGACAATGAAGGATATAAACAGCAAGTTCTTAAGTCTACTTAGGTATGTACCATACTTTGTAGATGAGAAACCAAAGGTACAACAATTCTTTAGCTGCCTACCTTATCATATTAAAGATAGAATTGAATATGATAACCCAACGATCTCGACGGAAGCTTTGAGAAAGGATGACTTTTGTTTTGAGCAGAATCAGAAGAAAGAAAGCTTGGCCCACTACAAGGCTAAGAAAAATAATAATCAGTTTGAACAAAAGAAGAAGGATTTTGTGCCTAACAGAAATTTTAAGAACAATAAGGCCAAAAACTATTCCAATAACAAGAATTTCCAAGGAAATAGGAACAATACACCCAACCATCAGAATAATTCTAAAGGTAAGGAAACTACAAATAATCATGGAAACTTTACCAAGAACTTTGAGCATAAGGAGCCTGTCAAGTGCTAGGAGTGTAATGGTCCACACTATGCTTCAGTCTGTCCAAACTAGAAGAAGACTGTTAGCAATATTCATACTATACAGGAGGAAATGACCGTTGGGGAACTAGCAAGGAGCATGCCTAGAATCAACACAGCCTTGGAGAACCGACAAGCTGAATATCAGACTTCCATGGTGGAAGTAGAAGGTATGATAAATCAGATCCCTGTAACTATTTTGATTGATCCAGGAGCTAGTCTCAGTTATATTGCAACTCAGATAGTAGAAAAATGTAAGTTATTTGTTGATAAGTTTGAGAATTCATGGTTAGTTCAGTTAGCCACTGGTGCTAAAAGAAAAGTAACTTGTTTTGTGAAAGAATGTGCATTAGTTATGGATAAATTTGAAACTGTTGTTAAACTTAATGTTTTGCCACTTGGTTCTTATGATTTGCTGATTGGTATGGACTGGTTAGAACACCATAGAGTAATTCTAAACTGTTATGATAAAACTTTCACATGCTTAAACAGTGATGAAAAACCAGTAAGTGTTAAAGGAATTCCTAGAAAAACTATTGTAAGGAAGATTTCTGCTTTACAACTTAAGAGAGCTATTAGAAAGGGATGTAAAGCTTACGCAGTAACAATTACTGATGAAGAAAGTAAAATTAAAATAGATAAGTTAAAAGTGGAAGACATTGCAGTCTTAAAAGAATATGTTGATGTATTCCCAGAAGAAATTCTGGGATTACCTCTGAAAAGGGAATTGGATTTCACCATTGAGCTAGTACCGGGTACAATACCTAGCTCAAAGGCCCCGTTCTGAATGAACATATTGGAACTTAATGAATTAAAATCGCAATTAAAAGAGTTAATTGATAAAAATTATTTTCGACCAAGTGTGTCTCCTTGGGGGGCACTTGTCATCTTCGTCAAGAAGAAGGATAGAACTATGCGACTTTGCATAGATTACCGTCAGTTGAACAAGATGACCATCAAAAATTGATATCCATTGCCCCGCATAGATGATCTATTTGATCAACTACGTGGAGCCATGGTGTTTTCGAAAATAGATTTAAGGTTTGGATATCATCAAGTGAGGATTAAAGATGAAGAAATCTTTAAGACAACTTTCAGAACAAGATATGGTCATTACGAATTTATCGTAATGCCATTCGGGCTTACTAATTCCCCAAATGTCTTCATGTGTTTAATGAACAACATAATGCATACGTATTTAGATAATTTTGTGGTCGTGTTTATCGACGACATTCTAATTTATTCAAAAACTGAAGAAGAACATAAAGAACATCTAAAAATTGTTTTGCAAGAGTTGCGAGAACATCAACTCTTTGCAAAGTTTAGTAAGTCTGATTTCTTCAAGGATAAGATTCAGTATTTAGGTCACGTAGTGACCAAGGAAGGAATTTCCATAGATCCTGAAAAGATATGGGCAATTGAAGATTGGCTAGTTTCTAAGGATGTGACGGATGTTAGATCTTTCATGGGCATTACCGGTTACTACCAGAGGTTTATTGAAGGATTTTCAAGTTTATAAAATCCGATAACTTCCTTGCAGAAGAAAGGAAAGAAGTTCAACTGGAATCAGAAATGTGAAGAAAGCTTTAAAAAGTTAAAAACTTTATTAACCAGTGCATTTATTTTAAGAATAGCAGATCCTGATAAAGAATTTGTAGTGTGCACTGATGCCTGTAATGATGGCTTAGGCGGTGTTCTGACTCAAGAAGGGCATGTTATTGCCTATGAGTCTAGAAAGCTAAAGGTTCATGAAAATAATTATGCAACATATGATCTAGAATTAGCAGCTATAATACATGCCTTAAAGATGTGGCGACATCACCTAATTGGTAGAAAATTTGTTTTAATGACTGATAATAAAGGATTAAAGTATCTTTTAGATCAGCCTAATTTAAATGCCAGACACGCTAGGTGGTTAGCTTTCTTAAGTGAGTATGATTTTGAAATCCAGCATATAAAATGTAAAGAAAATAAAGTTGCTGATGCATTAAGTAGGAATGCAAGGCTGAATTTTGCAACAACAATCAGCACTTATGTTTCAGACTTAGATGAACAGCTTAAAGAAGGAATAAAACAAGATGATATTTACCAAAATTTGCAAGCTAAAGCTAAAGAAAATCCAACAGAAAACTTAATAAAAGGTTACAGTTTAAATGAAAAAGAAATTTTGCTGTATAAAGATAAACTATATGTACCTAACGCACCTAAAGTCAAGCTGTTAATTCTGGATGAAATTCATAAAACACCATATTCAGGTTATCCAGGTTATCAAAAGACTATAACCATGTTAAGAAAAGAGTATTTTTGGTCAAATATGAAAACTGAGGTAGTTGAATATATTGCAAGGTGTTTAGAATGTCAACAGGTAAAAATTGAACACCAACACCCAGCTGGTTTGCTACAGCCATTACCCATCCCTAGTTGGAAATGGGAGATAATTAGTTTAGATTTTATTACTGGATTACCTAAAAATCAAAATCAAAATGATTCTATCATGGTAGTAGTTGATAAGTTAAGCAAAGCAACTCACTTTATACCTGTTAAAACTACTTACAAAGCTGCAAACATATCTGATATTTTTCTAAAACAGATTTTTCGATTACATGGAGTACCAAAATTCATAATATCAGATAGAGATCCTAAGTTTACAGGAAACTTTTGGAAGTCTTTGTTTAAAGGGTTAAACACCACATTAAATTTTAGTACTTCTTTCCATCCTCAAACAGATGGACAAACTGAAAGGGTAAACTAGGTACTGGAAGATTTATTAAGAATGTATGTGAAAGACCAGCCAGGTAAATGGGAGGACTATTTACAGTTGGTAGAATTTGCTTATAATAATAATTATCAGACATCAGGGAGATTTAGTCCATTTGAAATTTTATATGGATGAAAATATAATACTCCTATCTCTTGGAGTAATCCAGTAGATAGATTGGTATTAGGTCTAGAACTGTTGAAAGAAATGGAAGAAATTGTGAAACAAGTGCAAGGAAATATGAAAGTGGCACAGGATCGGCAGAAAAGTCAAGCAGACTTAAAAAGAACTCCAAAGGAGTTTCAGGTAGGTGAACATGTGTTCATCAAGGTAAGGCCCAAAAGGAGCTCTCTAAGATTGGGTAGTTGTGCAAAACTGGCACCTCGTTACTGTGGCCCATTTGAAATTTTGTCTAGGATTGGAAAAGTAGCTTATCAATTAGCATTACCACCTAACTTAAGAGTACATAATGTTTTCACATTTCCGTTTTAAATAAATATGTTCATGTTGTTAACTGGAATGTTGTACAGGTGGAACCAAAAGGAGAATGTATGGTGAAACCGGATTGTATCCTCGGGAGGAGGGAAATTACACTTCGGAACCGCACCAGTGGATAGGTGAAGGTGCAATGGAAGCACCTTAGTCCAGAGGAAGCCACCTAGGAATCAAAAAGTAAAATGCAAGATGCATATCCAATTATTTTCCAGGGGGATTTGGAGGATTAAGAACAAATAACATTGAGGACGATGTTATGTTCTAAGGGGGTGTGTATGTCACATGCCCCAATTTTGCAAAATAATATTATCTTATTTTGATTTTATTCCAAGACATTATGTTAAATTTAATGCTAAGTTGTAAATGATGACTCAGCAGAGTCAAGGATATTGAATGTAATTCTGAATATTTTAATTTTAAATAAATAAAAGTGGAGACAACAGCTTGGGAGAGCTGTTAAAAAGTATGTTACTAGTCAAGTTGGTGGAGGAGACTAGGTGGAGATCAAATAGACAAGTGACAGCATCCTCAAACACTTCCAATGTTGCAGGTGGAAACCTCCCTACATTTGGGGTCATGATCCCCCAAGAAAGTGGGATCAGAGTAGGTGGTTCAATTAATGACAACTAACCCAAAAAGACCTAGGAAATCTTAATAAAAAAACCCATTGAAGAGAGTTGAGGATGCTCATTCCAGGAGAAGAAACATTCAGGTGAATGCACTTCAAGGAATTCATTGGGAAGGGAATTTATGTGGAAGGTGTTTGAGGGGTAAACTGCAGGAAGTGATCTAGTACAACTTTCCATGCTAAAAGATCTAGATGCAGAGTGCAAAGTTGGTACTGAGTCATTAGACTAGTACTTTGTTGTTTGCTCCACCTAGTCCCAGCCAAGGAGACCAGGAACAGGATCGGGGGTCCTGAGAAGTCGCTGTTTGAGCGCTCTCCAAGAGTTGGTAGGGAGGAACAGCCTCCTAATGCTGTTGTCATCCAGCTTTAAAAACAGGTTCTACTATATTTTAATTTATGAGTTAAAGTCTATATCTGAGTATGAACAATAATGAATGATTTATATGTTACGTAGTGAACTGTTAAGCTTGAGATCTCTTAGTTGTTTTAATGCTGAATCTATTCCTTGATGAAAAATAATCCTACCTATGTTTTTCCCCATTTGGAGTTAACCAGATCGTACTCTAGCACAAGTAGTGTGTTTAAAATGAATGTAGTATGATAGGAATCTGAAATAAATAGAGTACTTATGTTTTTCAGAGTATTGAAATCTTTTCTTTCAGTAGATAGTTGTTTTCCCAGAAAGAATATTAATCTGTTTCGTAGGGTTGTTGTTAGAACCAGACTGTGTATTAAGAATATTAGAAAAAGAACAGAATCATATTATTTTACTAATAGCAGTATATTCAAGTATATAATTCATTCTTTTACACAGTATCTTCTTGTATAAACTATGCGTCTGCACTGAAACATAAGAAATAGAAATATCAGTTGAATGCTTATTATTTTAAGTAAAGATATAAATATAATTCTGTTAGTTTATTTCTTTTCCTAATAATGATAGCTATTTTGCCTCCAACTATATAAACTCTAAGCAAGGATAGGTAACCTAATTAAATTCTGAAGATAAACTAATTTGAGATAAGGAATATCATAATTAAGAACTTAATAACCCTTATAGTATTATTTCTCTTAGAATTAAAATAATGAATAGACAATAGTAACCTATACATAAAGTATTATTAATAAAGAACTATCCTTACACACTTACAGACAAATTAGATGTAAGGAGTATTGACAGGATGAAAGTTCTTATTTCTTTCACCAAGCTTACAAAAATAATCTTATTAAATAAACTCAATTATTATAGAATTCTCTCAGTCTTGTTTAATAATATATATAAATGCAACATAAACTTAAGAGAATACAATATTCACAGATAATAATATTATTAATACAAATAATATTATTATTAACAATAAACAGTATTGTTTATAAATTAGTATTTCTTTTAAACAAACTAAAGAAATCTTGTGACAGTAATCGAATCAACAAAATAACAATACAGAAATTATTACTTTAAAAGTTAATGGGTAAAAACCCTAGCTCATATTTCTGAGCATAAATTCTCTGTATACTTATATACATTAGTAACCTAGTTTAAACCATAAGTTAATTATTTTAAACTATTAAAGAACCAACTAAAATAATACACAGAAATGAAATACATTTTTGATCAACATATATAAAATGTAATTATAAAGAAACTGTTTCTTTTATACAAACAGGGTGTACCTGTGAAGGCAAAGTACAGGGTTAAAAACCCTTATAATTATTACAATTACAATTAACAAAACATTGAAGTAAATAACCAAAGTTATTTAATTATGTAACCATTAAATAACCAGGTTAATATAATTTGCTTACAGTCCTTTAAAGACAAAACAACAGACTGTGTAATTATTATAACTAGAATAATTTATTTCAAAATGAGGGTTTCCACAGGATAAAACCTAATTCATAACTCTAAATAAAAACAAGCAAGAATTAAATTATGATTGTAAGCATCAGTCTTAAAAACTTAATTTATAAACCCTTATAGAGTAATTCAAAAGAGTATAAAACTTCATTTACAGTCAAGAAGGGTAAAACCCTGAAATTACACAGAGTATAACATTAAACATCTGATAAACTAAACCAAGCCTGAAGACCGAACTATCTTTACAAAATTTATTAATTTAAACATGCCGTAAAGCCAACTTCGAACTAAATACATTGCTCAGTTAAACCGAGTCTACCCATCGACTAGCGTGGGTTTGATAGAGAGTATTAAAACAAACAACCTGTAAAAAAAACAACATAACTCATGGCGAGTCGAGGTAGGGTTTCCCCAAACCCTAGGTGATTCCTTTGACCACCCTGATACAAGTAGGGTGAAAACCCAACACATGGACCATGGGGCTTACCTAAATCAAACCACAAGCCACGACAGCCGCTGGTTGAAGACTTAATTTCTCCACCATGAGAGTTTACAGTGGCGAGCACCTGCAAGGAGCGTGAAAGACCACTGTCAGTAAACAAATATCCATTTAAACCACGGTAACAGCAAAGCATTTGCAGCGAAGAAAATGCACTCTAAATTTATTATTTACCTGTGAGTGGAAAATAATGAACAGTTTCATAGAAGCACTGTCACCTACAGGCTTTGCCAAACTAAAAGACTCAACACTTTGCAAGTGTAACCCTCATGCAACGGTGAGCCACGAGAACAACAAAAAGGAAACTGAAACAGATAGTAAGCCACGAGGACAGTGAAAGGAAGATTACATAGACAGCAAGCCAAGAGCAATGATAATCTCCACAAGTTGCAGAGTAAGAACCCAGCCACTGAGAATGGATTTTAAAAACCACACACCGGTGACAAATGCAACACTGAACTAAGACTCAAGACAACCGGAGCAAGGAGGACTGGCGACCACCTTGGAAGCCAAGCAGTGCAGCCTCAAGGGCCAGCGCGAACTGTGGGAAAGAAATGATAAGGGTTAGGGTTACGACAGTGTTTTATATCTTCCACACTTGGTCAGGAGACGACCACGTGGCCACGTAAATCAAACATGCAGTGGGTCGTATACTATAGTGCCTGCATATAATGATTTTCAATTATTTAATCACGATGCAAAAAAACTATATCATAACCAATTATTTGATTATCAATTAACACGTCGCTCATCATATGAGTTATTAGATCATGGTTAAAAACCTCAACGTCATGAATTACGTTGACCTAACGAGGAGTATCATATATTAAACTTTGGTTAATGCTGAAACCAATTATACATAGAACACACTCTATTCTATAACCTTATAACTTATAGATTGTAAACTCACTAATATATTATGGATGTTAGTAATCCCTTGCTCTAAACATTAACCTTGTTATGGATGGAGGTCTTCATTGTATAGAGGAGCTCAAGCTAACCATCAAGCACCTATAACTTTCTTGTGTAAGAACAATATAGCTTATATATGGTTAATTCTCGTAATAACGACTTTTCAAGTGATAACATGTTTATAAGACTCATTTCACCATATAACCATATGTTATTATATTATAACATTACAAATGCGATTTGAATGATTGCATTTCTTTTCTATAAACGTTGTCTTTATTATAGATAGAAATAAAATATTTGATGTCTTATTTATAGATAGAGATCAATGTTTTATGTCTTTACTATAGATAAGAGATCAAATGTTTTATGGGAGAATTCATGCTAATCAATGAACAACTATAGTTTTCCTTTGTAAAAAGACTATATTTTATACATGGTAAATCTCTTGTAATAACAACATTACAAGTCATGACTTTTATGAATTGCATAATGTAATAGTTTAGAGAATTATAAACTCTAAATTTAAATATGTTTATGATCAGAAACTAATTATAGACTGAATGTCTATTAATAAAATAGAGTGTGCATGTTCGTAAGGCACATAAGAACTAATAACTCAAATTATAGCGGAACTATGAAGAGGACAGAATATATTGTATGAACACTTTTATGAAATTCTATTACTTAGACCAAAGCGATGATACTTTGATGAATTTTGGTTGTGACTCAACTTAGTTCTTATTTTAGATTCACCATGGCTAGTGGGTAGTACATGAGTTATAGAATTATACAAGATAACTAGAATAGGAATGATCCTATTTGAATCCAGAAATTATTAGAACCTCATGGTTCAACATGAAATTAAAGTGTAGGAAAATAATGATCTTATGTAGGAAGGAATTATGGTTTTCAGTTTGCATAATCGAACTTATATTGTCCAAAGGTTAACAGGCCGTAAGTTATCTCGCAGAAGCGAAATGTGGGACATATGTTACACAGATAAGATAATGTACTATTGCATAAATACTGACAAAACAATCATTATAACATTACAATTTACATAGGATAAAGTAGAAATAATTTGTAACTGAGATTCTAATTCTTAGAGTCACAAACATATCTTACTGTCGTTACTTACTTCTGAACATTATTACAAAAAAAACTGAAGGAAGCCAAATGGTTTTACCTCATAGAAGCTGTTTAAAGTTTAGCAGCTTATTTACTAAGCTTTTTAATTGCAAATAAAATACTACCGGATACTTTAAAGAATTTTTAATACGTACTTGTTCGATCGTACCTGTAAACCTGTAAGAACCAGTAATCATATGCGTTAGCACGATTGCTAAGTAAGCACCAGATTCAAAAGTTAGATTCCACCTACTTGACATGAAAAGACTCATCACTAAACTGAAGTAAAATAGCATGCAAGATGACTTTATTCTTGTTACAAAAAAAATAAACTGTTGAGTTAATATAATTAAGATTTCATGAAACTGATTACTTGACTGTTTGTTTTATTGCAAACCGTTAGCTGTTAGTAGACTGTAGGTTTTAGCATTTATTGTTATCTCAAAATTTTAAATTTTTGTGAAAATTTGTAGTTTTGACATTTCGAATGGTAAAGTCATAGAAAAGGGTGTTGTTGATCACACTTCGAAGGTATACATGTTTTCCCATTTTCTACCCTACTCAAACCCCTCTGCTCTTCTAATTCATGCTAATGAGGAAAGCAAGCTTTGTCATGAAAGATTTGGCCATCTTAACTACAAGTATCTTTCTGATTTGAGTGAAAATGATATGGTCATAGGGTTACCAAAGATCAAGTTTTCCAAGGAAGTCTGTCAAAGTTGTATCCTAGGAAAACACCCAGAGCACAAAATTGAGAGAGCTAGTCATGAGAGAACCTTTGCACCTCTTGAGTTGATCCACAGTGACATTACTGGTCCATTTCCTCATATGTCCATGAGTCAAGCCAAATATGCATTGACATTCATACATGACTTTTCCAAGTATTGTTGGGTTTACTTCCTAAAGCATAAGTCTGAAGTTTTTGACCTCTTCAAAGGCTTTAAGGCCTTGGTTGAAAACCAGTCTAGGAGGAGACTCAAGATCCTCAGATATGATAATGGTGGTGAGTATGTCAAGTATAAGTTCATTTAGTATTGTAAATATGCTAGTATTTAGATGCAGCATTCGATCCCTTACACACCACAACAAAATGGTGTTGCTGAGAGAAAGAATAGGTCACTGAAGAAGATGGAAATCAGTATGATGGAGGCTAAGACTTTGCCACCAAAGTTTTGGGTCGAGGATATAAAATGTGCATCCTACATCCAAAATAGGGTGCCTCATAAGCATCTTGATGGTATGACTCCTTTCGAAGCTTGGAGTGGGCACAAGCCAGATGTGACCCATTTCATGATTTTTGGCTCAAAGGCTTGGGCTAGAATTCCAACTGAAAAGAGAAAGGCTTTGTAGCCCCAAATCCAAGAGTGCCTATTTGTTGGGTATTCTGAAGATTAAAAAAGGTACAAGCTAATCAACTTGAGCACTAACAAATCCTTCATTGAAAAAAGTGTTCATTTCCAAGAAGAGCCTTTAGTAGCAGTTGAAGTTGGAGAGTCTTCTTCACCACCAGATCCATTGATTGTAAGTGGAGAGACTAATGAGTTTGCTGATTCTGATATGTCTGGTAATGATGATTTGATTTCAGATCTTGACAGTGCTACAAGACCAAAATGGGAAGTAAATACCATTCATGCAGCTGGGGAACTAGCTGGAAATCCTAGTGACACTAGGAGGACTAGATCTCTGTTTGAGAGTGCCCTGTGTATGAAAGATCCCTTATTTGATGAGAAGTGATATCTGATGGTTGAATCAGATCCACAGACATATGAAGATGCAGCACATGATACAATATGGCAAATATCCATGAAAGAAGAATTCAACTTGCTCTAGAAGTACAACACTTGGGAACTGGTTGATCTTCCCTTAGGGAGGAAGCTAGTTCAATGTAAGTGGGTTTTCAAAACTAATTTTGCTGCTGATGGTTCAACTTTGAAATATAAGGCAATATTGGTAGCCAATGGATACTCACAGGTACATTGTATTGACTACAATGAAACCTTTGCACTAGTGTCAAAGACGGACTCCATAAGGCTAGCTTTAGCCATTGCAGCTTCGAAGCAGTGGGAGGCACATCACATGGATGTGAAGTGTGATTTCCTAATGGACATCTCACTGAAGAGATTTACTTGCAGTAACCTCAAGGGTCTATTTCTAATCCATCTTTTGTGTGATGGTTAAAGAAATCGTTGTATGGGCTCAAGCAAGCCCTAGGGCTTGGTATGCCAAGATTGATGGCTTTCTGCTGTCATTGAGTTTTGTTCGATGCAAGTATGATCCTACTGTTTATTTGAAGCTGATTCATGGTTATTTGATGATTATTGTATTGTATGTGGATTACCTTCTGATTACAGGAATTTCAAAGAAAGAGATTGCCTCCTTGAAGGATGCAATGGACCATGCATTTTCTATGACTGATTTGGGATTGTTGAGCCAATTCTTGGGTCTCGAAATTGCTCAATCCCAACATGGAATCAAAATACATTATTCCAAGTGTGACTTAGATTTGTTGAACAAGTTCAACATGAAATATTGCAAGCCAAGAAAGACTCCCTTCCTTTCAGGAGTTAAGCTTGAAGAAGCAGGTTCTTCTCCTATGGTAAATAATACATTGTATAGGCAGTTGATTGGGTGCTTGATTTATCTTACACACACTTGACCTGATCTATCTTATTTATTTAACGTGGCTTCAAGATACATGGATCAGCCTCATGAGATCCATTGGAGAGTAGCCAAAAGGATCCTTAACATTGTTCAAGGAACACGAACTCATGGGATCATCTACAAAGCTAAATCTAATCTTGATTTGATTGGGTTTACTGATAGTGATTAGGCAGGTGACAACATAGATCAAAAGTCAACATCAGGATATGTGTTCATGCTTGCAGAAGGACCAATCAGCTAGTTAAGCAAGAAGTAGAGTCATAGCACTCTCATCTACAAAAGTAGAGTATAGAGGAGTTGTAAATGTAACAACTCAATGTATATGGTTGCAGGTAATACTTCAATAACGTGGCTTCGAATCAGAGTTTTCAACTATTATATATTATGATAATTAGAGAACCATTCAAATCTACAATGATCCAGTTTAAAGACAGTGAACCAAACACATTGAGATCCATATGCACTACATCAAACAACTTGTGCATGATGGCACCATTCACCTACTCTTCTGTGCATCTTCAGAACAAGTAGCAGACATCTTCACCAAAGTTCTTTGTGAGAAGACATTCAGCAATCCCAAATCACTACTAGGGATTTCTGATAATTTCATGAAGCATGATTGATGACAAGATTTTCAAATTTTGTTTTACTGTCCATGTTTAAAGGAGGATTTTCCCACTAGGTTTTTGCCTCTTTCCTTGGTTAAATGGACATGCAGTATGTAAAGGGTGACTAATCCTTATTTCTAGGCCCTATAGTTCTCTAATATTTACTCATAAATTTAGGCTTAAGGGGATGTGTTAGAATAATCAACCCATATTTACCTACCTTAGACATTAATTAAATCATTTTTGTCTTATTACCTAGTCTCCTATATTCCACTCTATGCTAGTTGCCTTCTACATGTCATAGAAGTCAACACTTGCTAAAAATGAGTCATGGAGCACTTGGGAAATCTCCTGGAAACCATATTTAGCATGTCTACTTTATTCCATATCCTCCAAAGTGCATATCTACTTTTTCTGTAAAGCTGCCTGTTTTATTGAGAATTAAGGCAAAAGGGAAATCAAGACTAGGTGTAGTTGACTTGTTTTTTGCCCACATCATCCTCCATCCTTTTCTCCTAATAAAAGAATGTATGATTTTTCTATCCATCCCTTATTAGCTTGCCTACTTTACTTTTCCAATTCGTGAGCATCCTAGTGGATTTGGAAACTGCTTTATGCACTTATGGGGGATTTAACTAGATTTAGTAAGCCTACTTTTTGACTATTTTGAATGGCATCCTTATGCTTTCAAATATCTCATGTAATTATATATTGCAGTAGCCTATTACTTCACAAGGTTGGATATTGTACACTTATTGAATACAGATTAGTGTTATGCTCCAATTTCAGTCTCCTTTGATGTTAATTTTGCATGTTTGATTAGAAATTTTGTGAGTGTAATTGTTCTATCACTTGGGTTCAATTTCCACACTAGCCATAGTATTAACAATAAGGAGGATTCTACAAAGGTCATAACAGAGGATTCTATGGAGGTCGTAACCGAGGATTTGGCCGCAGAGGAACTTTTGGTCTAGTTCGAGTGCTGGGACACTAATAGAGGGTTTGTCTGAATCTATCATATCAATGTACTTATCGTAATGCAAATTATCACACTATTAAAGAATTTCCATAAATAATTGAGAACTGGCAAGCTAATAATGCACCAAAAACACAACCAAACCAAAATACAAATCATAATCATAATCCTGGTCCAAACGTCTAGAAGATATCGATTGAACTAAGGAGTCAACCAACACATGTCAACATAGTAACAAGAGGAGGAGCTCTGAAAGGAGATGATGGACTAATGCTAAATTTCTATCCTGCAGCTTGAAATTATGTACAATTTGATGTAGGACCTAAAAAAGAGATTTTCTTCAATGAAAGAGACACTTTGAATAATAATGATAGTACGTTACATTTTTATGAAAATCCACCAATCTTCGATTCGAAAAACTCACCAAAGTCGCAAAGAAAGGTCAGTACCCATAATACGTTTCTAGAAAGTTGTCTAATGTTAGCTAAGAATTATGATGCGTTGGCAGAGACAATAAAATTTTTGTATCGACGGGAAGAAGGGCGACAAGATAACCCACTCAACTGGTTACAAAAGAAGAAAATAGGAAGGGAAATTAGAATTAATGTCCAGATTGGTGAATATGATGTAGATTTCATCATTTTGGATTTAGGGCTGGACATGAACATCCTAACCAAACAAACATGGGAAATGATGGGGAAACCAAAGCTAGTCTGGTCGCTAGTACAACTTTGTTTGTAAAATCAAGACAGAGTTTCACTGATTGACAAAGTGCCTCATCTACCTGTCGAAGTAGAAGGATTGAAGACATACGTAGATTTTGATGCTATCAAGATTGTTGAAAATATCAACCCATACTCTACATTGTTGGGAATTAGTTGGACGATGGAAAAATTGGTTGTTATCAATTTCAAGAAGAGAACAATGACATTCAAGAATCCTGAAACAAGGGTCATCGCTCCACTAGATCCCATCAAAGGACATCAATACATTGAACGGATAAAATATGAAGCTATGGGAGGATGGGATAATTCTTACAATGTCTTTGAAGACTACATCAATCCCATTGCAGATGGATAATTGGGATGGTGAAGTATCAGTTCAAAGTCTTTAGACTCTAATGAAGTGCTAGAAAATTGGAAGAACTAGTTGGACGAAGTATCAATCAAGAAGTGTGCACGAATCACTTAGACACTGAGATGGGTAGCAAGAGAAGTATTCAATATTCCAACATATGAAGGAATACCTAACCTGGTAGTATTCATCGGCAAGTTTGAAGATAGAGTATCAAAACCACAACATTTGTTGGAATTGGAAGAAGCACTGAATACTACTACGACAATATGGTGGGATATGCAAAAAAAATCAATAGAAAACTCACAAATATGTCAACGAATGATGGAATTTTTATTTGGGTAGGATGGATACTACCAAGGAAATAAATACGATGGAAGAAATAATCCAAGCAACCATTTGGTAACATGTCAAACAACATGGAAACTGAGGCCAAAGGAGGAATGGGATCATACGTTCATCCACACACTAGATGAAATACCATGGAGATGGTATGTCTCCATAGAACTACAACAATAAACGACAAATTGGGAAGACCTGACAACTAGCTTCAACAATACTTTAAGTTTCACAGACGAAAATCCATTTATCCATAGTGCGCTATAGGACATTCGCAACAAGGTATTGGAGATAGTTCTAACTGGAATATCGACGGGACCACAATGGACACCAACACCACAAGCGATGATGGAATGTTAGAATGTGTCGGGAGAACCTAATGACAAGGATGATCCAAGAGCTATCTATGTCCCATAGTTGGAATGAATCCACAACATTGAAATGGCAGAAATACCATTAGACAAATTCAAGCATCCACTGAAGATAAAGAAGGTTGATATTGGGACAATGGAAGACCCAAAGTTTGCTAGTACTGGAGACTATTCGGATGATTCGACAATGGGGAAGGTCACCGACCTACTACATGAGTTCAGGATTTATTTCCAACAATTTTTTTTGAGATGAAAGGAATTTCAAGGGACTTGGGAGAAATTGTTAAGCCTTTCATATGATTAGCTAAGACATCAGTACTTCATTTCATTTTCATAACAAAAGCATATAAACAGGATCACTGAAAGATAGACAAGCACAACCATACAAAAGGAACACAAAGATTTATCCTGGGAAAACCCTAAAGGGAAAAACCCAGCAAAAGCTTCCTCAATATAGATGTCCCAAAAAGATAAAAGACAAAACCAACAAGGAGATCAAAGCCTGATCCTCCTCCTTCTCCAGCTACTTCTCTTCTCCACTAATGCGCTACGCAAGTGAGAGTGTGTTCTCCAAATGAGGAGAGTTACACCTCTATTTATATTCATCCATTCACTTCAATTAACTCAGCCAACATGTAGGATCGAGTTACACATGTAGGCTCAAGTAACCACACTGGGGTGCTAATGACCCACCTTTACAATTAGAGGGGACAACCTGATGACTCTTATTCGTTCTTCCGATTAGAAGCATCGAGATACAAGATAATACAAGTGGTTCTCCCGATAGGACCATTGGGGACCACAAAAGATACATATAGAATATTCTTTGAAGTTACAGTATTTCAACACTCCCCCTTAACGAGAAGGGTATTCTACAACAACATCAACAACAACAATAGTAGGAGAGAGATAGAGGACATCATCAACATCATCAGGGTAACACATCTATAAATCATTGGAAGCTTTTCAACATGATGTAGTATTCATCTTCAATCTTCAGTCCTCATCATCATTAATACTTTGACTGCTTCGATCAACAACATCTTCAGCACTTTGACCTTTCAATCAACAACATCATCTTTAGCACCTTGACCTTTCAATCAGCAACATCATCTTCAACACTTTGACCTTTCGATTAGCATCATATTCAGCACTTTGACCTTTCGATCAGCAACATCATCTTCAGCACTTTGTCCTTTCGATCAACAACATCATCTTCAACACTTTGACCTTTAGATTAGTAACATATTCTTCAACACTTTGGCCTTTCGATCAACAACAACATCATCATCATACTCTAATCTTTCAATCAGACTCATTATTATCATCAGCCTCTGATCTTCCGATCAGAACCATCATCAATCGAACATCATCATATTCTAACATCAACTCATCATCATATTCTGATCTTTCGATCAGTACGTCATCATCATCATAATTTGATAATACAACATCATCATCATCAGGATCTCATCATCATCACATTTTGATCTTTCGATCAGAAACATCATCATCATCATCGCATTCTGATCTTTCGATCAGAAAACATCATCATCATCAGCAACATCATAATCATAAGCAACTTCTGATCTTCTGATCAGAAAACATCGTCATCATCATATTCTGATCTTTCGATCAGAGAACATCATCATCAGTAACTTCTATATTTCGATCAGAGAAACATCATCATCATCATATTCTGATCTTTCGATTAGAGAACATCATCATCATCAGCAACATCATCATCATCATATTCTAATCTTTCAATCAGAGAACTTCATCATCATCAGCAATTTCTGATCTTTCGATCAGAGAACATCATCATCATCAGCAACATCTGATCTTTCGATCAGAAACATCATCATCATCATAAAAACATCAACATCATCAAAACATCAACATGATCCTTCCTTTCGGAATTACGGGATTTAGGGCTTTACAGAGTTACCAATGATCCTTCCTTTCAGAATTACGGGATTTAGGTCTTTACGGAGTTACTAACGATCCTTCCTTTTGGAATTACGGGATCAACACATATGTGGAACTCCGACAATCCTTCCTATTGGAATTATGGGATCAACACATCTGTGGAACTCAGACAATCCTTCCTATTGGAATTATGGGATCAACACATCTGTGGAACTCAGACAATCCTTCCTATTGGAATTACGGGATCAACACAGATGTGGAACTCAGACAATCCTTCCTATTGGAATTACGGGATCAACACATATGTGGAGCTCCGACAATACTTCCTATTGGAATTACGGGATCAATTCAATGATCCTTCCTTTCAGAATTATGGGATTTAGGTCTTTACAGAGTTACTAATGATCCTTCCTTTCGGAATTATGGGATCAACACAGATGTGGAACTTAGACAATCCTTCCTCTAGGAATTACGGGATCAACACACGTTCTTGAGTATCGAAGTCACCGGATCCATTCTAAACCGAAGTTCAAGGATGGTACAATCCTACCACATTCACGGGGATCGATACCTCCAGATACATTTTGAACCGAGGTTCAGGGATGATGTAATCCACCACTTTCACGGGGACTGAGACCTCCGGATACATTTTGAACTGAGGTTCAGGGATGATGCAATCCACCACTTTCACGGGGGCCGAGACCTCCAGATACATTTTGAATCGAAGTTCAGGGATGATGCAATCATACCACATTTACGGGGGCCAAGACCTCTGGATACTTTTTTGGACAGATGTCCTGGGATGATACAATCCCTCTTCATTCTTGAAGACCAAGGTCTCCGGGTCACTTTTGGGCAAGTGCCCAGGGACGATACAATCCCACCACATTCTCGATGAACGAAGTCACCGTATCACTTTTGGACATATGTCCTGGGATGAAACAATCCCTCTTCATTCTCAAAGAACAAGGTCTCCGGGTCACTTTAGGGCAAGTGTCCAGGGATGATACAATCCCACTGCAACATCACTACTGCCCCTTTTGAGGAAGGTCTTTCTGAACCACACCAAGCTTGTCTGGAAAGTGTTCGAACTTTACCCGAGATAGAGGCTTTGTCAACACATCATCATCTACATCTCTAGTATGTGAATACTGAAAGCATCATCACCTCTATATTCAGTATAGAAATACAGAATCACCATCATCTGAATCTACAGTATGTAAATACTGAAACATCATCTATGTCTTCAGTATGAGAATACTGAAATCATCATCATCTATATCTTCAATATGGGAATACTGAAATCATCATCATCTCTATATTCAGTATAGAAATACTAAATCACCATAATCTGTATCTATCTTCAGGTCAAAGCGACCTAATATCAGCTTCCGAAGCCATATGACTTCACAACTTAACAGAGCAATCTGCTATGTATTCTGCTTCAGTCGTGCTAAGAAAAAATACTGGACTATTTCCTGCTAAACCATGAACTCATAGCAAACCCCAAACAAACGCATCTACTTGATGTGCTTTTCCTATCTGATATACTTCTAGCCCAATCTGCATCTATATAGCCATACAATCTATACTCATGGCTACCATAATAATATAAACCAAAGTCTACAATCCCTTTCAGATATCTTATCACATGCTTTGCAGTTACTAGGTGAACCCGTCTTGGTTGAACAAGATATTGACTTAAGGTGTTCACAACAAAACAAATGTCTGGTCTGGTATTTGTTAAGTACACCAATGACCCAATGATCTATCTGTAATGAGTCATATCCACTAACTCTGATGAGTCATCAGCTAACAGCTTCAGGTTGGAGTCCATGGGTGTGGCCATGACTTTGCATTCCAACATATTGAATCTCTTCAATATCTCTACCGCATACTTTCCTTGGTTGAGAAAGATTTATTTGCCATACTTCCAGACCTAGGAAATAATACATTAACCCAAGGTCTTTCATCTCAAATTCTTCTGCTAGTTTCTTGCTTTCCATGATCTATTTCTCATTTCCTTTCAAGGATAAGTCATCCACATATAATAACAGGATGAAAATTTCATCTTCTACAACCTTGAGATAAAGGTTAGGATCAACTTTATTCTTGGTAAATCCCATGCTCGACAAGAAACTATCTATTCTTCCATACCAAGCTCTGGGAGCTTGCTTCAGGCCATATAGGGCCTTCTTCAACTTGCATACGTGATTCCATCTAGCTTCAACTTTAAATCCTTATGACTATTTGATGTAAAACTCTTTCTCAATCATACCATTAAGGAAGGCTTGTCTTTACTTCACCATGGAAGAAACTACCATGATAGTTTTGAAGGAAGTGTACCTTACTTCTTGGAGTAAGTGTGTCTTCAGAATTAATTCCCTTTTTCTAAAAGAAACCTCTAGCCACAAATCTTGCTTTATACTTCTCGATACTTCTGTTAGCTGCATGCTCTATTTTGTATATCCATTTGGAGGATACAATACTCTTTCCTTCTGGTTTGGGAACTATATCCCATACATCATTCTAGTATTCTTTCATCATAACATCTTCCATGAGTTCCTCTTGTCAGATCATCAACATATCCTAGTCTTCTGCATTCAACTTTGAAGGTTGGAACCCACTTTACTCTTGGTAAAGTCTCAATCCATCAAGAAGCTGTCCATCATGTCGTACCGTGTCGAACTCAGATATCTTCTGTAGTCACTCCCCTTGAAGTGGAGTATTATCTTCCTTCTTCATTTTGTATAGGTAGTTCTATGCTTGATATATACTGGTCAATAGAGTATGTCATGTCATAGTCTATTCTTTCTGAGGAAAATCACGAACCTTTCTTTGTACACTTGTTCTTGTAGATCCATATGGAGGATACTATGTACTTCCCTTTATGTCTCGAAATCATATCGTATACATCATTCCCCATGATCAACTGTTATTCTTTGATCATAGTTTCTTTTATAGCATTATTTTCTTCATCTTGAGTTATCTCTCATACCCATGGTGGTCTTCATCCTTTGAGGTGGATCTACTGCTCTCTGAAGCTCTTTCTTCCGTCATGGTGTCTTTGACCCTGGGAGCTTCAGATTCACGTTTATTGAATTGTCATCACTTGTTCTTCGGAACAAGTCTCATCCTTCTTTTCTTGTAGGAGGTTGTATAGGACCTTTCCTACAATTCAAATGCACCAGTTGCATGGTTAGAACTATTTCATAAAACATATGCATAATGAAAAATTCTTATGCATCATGCAACTATTTAGCCAATACAACATTCATCCATATTTCATAGAAACTTTCTAGATGCCTTCTATCTCTACCATGACATCATTGAGATTGTGCACTAATCCAATATGTCAGCAAAGAGGTTTGATAAGTAGCACTGGAGAGTTGTATAGCACCATGAGCTACTTACCCATCACATGCATATTAGTAGTATTAATGTAAACAATCTATCATGCATAACACATCAACTGAATAAAATCAAATGCATAACAAAACAATATCATGAAATGGCAATTGAATACTTATATTTTATTTGTTTCATGGGTAGACTGGATCTTGATCGTTTTGCTTTATCATCTTCTTCATTCATGAAATCCTCATTTCTTATTCAAACGATAAGATGAATAAGAGGTTCTTCAAGAATTAAGTTTTTCATATTCCTCATCACTTGAGGGATCTTCTTTGAATGGTGAGAGCTTGATCTTCAATTGCTCCCATATTCTTCTTCTCTTCTTATTAGTCGAGCTGAAAGTAATCACTTAATTCTGGCATACATTCTTCACTTGAATGAATCCCATGATCCTGGGAGGCCATTCAAGGTGGCTATCACCACTTCTGCATACTTCTTCTTCTACCGCTTCAAGTTGTTCTACATTCTGGATCTTCACATTATTCAACTATATTCTCAAAGCCATCTTCTGATTTAAGTTCTTATCTTCAAATATCTTGATCAAGGAATCAAACATCTTCGGTGTCTTTAGGGAAGACACTTGTGGTATAAGTTGATCTGTGATTGAATCAACAATGATCTTCTTGGCCTTAATCAATTTCTTCTTGTGTAAGTCTTTGAGGCTCATCTCCCTCTAGAATTGGAACCTCTCTATAGGTGTCCAATTCATTTTCTTCAGAGAGATCAAATACTTCCATGCTTGGAAGTTTTCAACTTCACCAAGATTATCATCAAGTTGATGTGATAGATCATTTTGAAATGAGAACCTCAAATGTAAATAGCAAAATATTAGATCTTACCGATTTGAGGTGTCCGTCCTGCTTCCGGAGCTGGCTGATCTAGGGTTTGTCAGAGAAAACCTAATTTTCAAAAATTGGAAAATTTCAGATCTGATTGGATAGAAATATATATCTCTTAAAATGGAGCTGTCCAATGTACTCATTTTCTGAAAATAGTGGAGGGAAGCTCCCGGAACAAGAAGCCCTAGTTTTCCAATTTCTTCTGCAGAAATGCTTGTTACTGTTTCTATGATATCTCCGAAATTACTGCTCCTATGTGTCTAAAATTTCTCACTGAGGTAACCTCGCATGTACCTGATCCAACAGAACAAGTTTCATTAGAATTTATTTCACCAATTTGAATTTATGATCATTTTCCCAAGGTGACCTGTTACAGGACTGTTCAGAACAGTGCGGTTGTACAGAATGCCACATGTCACTGGTTCATCTTTAGGTTCTGAAATTTGGATCAAAAAAATTAAAGGCCATGCTATTTTGGGAACATCTTCAAGAATTCCATTTGGACCTCTGTAGCCCATGCTACAACAATTCTCCCCAGGTGTCTTGTTTAATGATGAATTTTGGAAGAGGCTGGAACCCTAACTTGGAGGGATCATATATCCCAGAATATAGTGAATATGAGGCTGACGTGTGGAAACAATGTACATAAGGATTTTATCTTCGGCCTCTGCAATTTTCATATCTTGAAACTTCGTCAATATTGAGATATAGCGAATGTACCAAAACTTAGCAGTTTTAGTATTTACAGTTTTTCTAGCTTGGGGTCAAACTAGGGTTTGACTTTCTCGGAGTTTCACCCAACCAAAAATATTGATCCAGGTATCTAAAATTCGATTTTGATGAGGATATAAATCCTATTCTGGGCTCACTCAAAAATTCTTCTTCTGCAAGAAGCCCTAATTTCCTGCACCGAAAATTGAAAATGCTCGGAATCGAATTTCGCTTCGACAGAAATATGTGCCCTTCAATGGAGAGTCAGCCTAGCCTTCTTTTGCTGATTGATTGTGGAGAGAGAACCAAAAATAAAGAATACCTATATTATGTAGCTACACAATTCCTTCTTTCAAGGTGGCTCTGATACCATGTTAAACTTTTCTTATGCTTAGCTAAGACATCAGTACCTCATTTCATGTTCATAACAAAAGCATATAAACAGGATCACTGAAAGATAGACAGGCACAACCATACAAAAGGAACACAAATATTTATCCTGGGAAAAACCCAGCAAAATATTCCTCAATATAGATGTCCAAAAAAGATAAAAGATAAAACCAGCAAGGAGATCAAAGCCTGATTCTCCTCCTTCTCTAGCTACTTCTCTTCTCCACTAATGCGCTACACAAGTGAGAGTGTGTGCTCCAAATGAGGAGAGTTACACCTCTATTTATATTCATCCATTCACTTCAATTAACTCATATGACATGTAGGCTCGAGTTAATCATGTAGGCTCGAGTTACACATGTAGGCTCAAGTAACCACACTGGGGTGCTAATGACCCACCTTTACAATTAGAGGGGACAACCTCATGACTCTTATTAGTTCTTCCAATTAGAAGCATCAGGGTACAAGATAATACAAGTGGTTCTCTCGATAGGACCATCAAGGCACACAAAAGATACATATAGAATATTCTTTGAAGTTACAATATTTCAATAGAAATTAATATCCCTCTGAAACCTGATGTGAAACCAATAAAGCAGTGGCCGTATAGGTTGAATCCTAGATACAAAGAGTGTGTCAAGCCTGAATCATAATGGATGCTAGATGTAGGGATTATCAAACCTATCAAAGAATTAGAATGGATCAACATGATGGTCTTTCATGAAAAAGAAATTGGCAAAATCAGGATCTGCGTCGATCTAAGGAGATTGAATGATGCAAGTATTCATGATCCGTTTCCCATGCCATTTACTGATGAAGGAATGGAAGGAGAAGGAGGAAAGGAAGTCTACTCATTTATAGATGGATTTTTAGGCTATCACCAGATTAGGATTGTGAAGGAATATCAACAAAAAATTACATTCATAATAGAATGAGGATGTTTCAGTACACAATGATGCCACTTAGTCTCAAGAATTCTCTAACGATCTTTTCAAGGTTAGTTGTTTCTGCATTCAAAAATTTCATTCATAAGTTTTTAGTAGTTTATATGGATGAATGGATCATCTATGGTTTGGTATAAGAACATACTATAAACCTTTGATTGATGTTGGAAAGGTGTCGACAACATCATATTTTACTAAATTTGAAGAAAGGTATTTAATTGTGCACCATTTCAAATCCTATTGGGATACATTATATGTAAGGAAGGTATGTTGGTAGACCCTGCCAAGATTGAGATCATTGTCAACCTACCAACACCAATGATAGCAAGACAACTGAGGGAAACATTGGGCTACACAGGATACTACATGAATTTTATAAGGGGATATGCAACAATTATTGTGCCGATGGAGAATTTATTAAAGAAGGATGCAAAGTTGGAATGGAACGATGAGTTCTAGATAAGCCTCACAAAGAAAAAAATGGTCGCAATGCTTATATTAGTTTTTTTGAATTATACAAAGGAGTTTCATGTCCCTATTGATGCTTCATCAGTGGCACTAGGAGTGATGTCATCACAACCAAGGGAAGGATAAATCAACCACCTGATCATGTTTGCAAGTTGAAAGTTATCCACTATGGAGAAAAACTATATGACGAAAGAAATAGAAGGGTTGGTGATGGTATATGTGCTGCAAAAATTCCGCCACTACATATTAGGAGGGCACTTCAATATGTTTACTGAACATTCCACATTGAAATACTTGGGAAATAAGCCTATGTTGGGGGGGGGGGAATATATGCTGATGGTTTCTACTGTTCTAAGAATTCAACTTTGAAATCATTGTTAAAACTGGACATTTGAATGCAGGGCCCAATCATCTATCACATATAGAATTAGGCAAAGAACCAAGAAGAACCGAGGAAGTATTACCTGATGCACATTTGCTTCAAGTTGAAATGGTTGATGACTATTTTGAACATATTATTCAATTTTCAGCGATAGGGAAATCTCCTGAAGAATTCACTCCCAGTTAGAATAAACAACTAGTCATCAGAGCCACTGATTTTCAACTGATCACAAGACAACTATACGAAATTGGGCCAGATGAAATTATTCGTCGATATGTCCTTTTGCATGAACATGAAAGAGTGTTGGAAGAGGCGCATGATGGCATCTCAAGAAAACATTATGGAGGATGCGCAATTGCTAAGAAGATATTCAGAGCTAGATTATGGTGGCTGACAGTTCACAGAGACACACTATACTATGCTAAGAGTTGTGATATATGTCATAGAAGAGGGAAACCATCATGCAGGGATGATATGCCATTGGTACCCTAGGTAACTACAAAACTGTTTGTTAAGTGGGATGTAGACTTCGTAGGACCTATTAACCCACCTGGAAAAAGAATAGATGCATGATATATCATCATTGTGACTAATTATTTAACAAGATGGATTGAGGCAGTGCCAG
This sequence comes from Pseudotsuga menziesii, assembly GCA_001517045.1. NCBI lineage: Eukaryota > Viridiplantae > Streptophyta > Pinopsida > Pinales > Pinaceae > Pseudotsuga > Pseudotsuga menziesii. The sequence continues at coordinate 189,434 of LPNX010996776.1, read as the reverse complement.
TGAAGAAATGCACTGCTACGAAAACATAAAAGTTCCTTTTCGATAATGTGATTACTCGATTTGGATGTCCTAAGATATTGAAGAGCGATCAAGGCACTCATTTATTCAATAAATCCATCATTGTGATGACCGAGGAATTCCATATACAACACAAAATAAGTACCCCATATCACCCACAATCAAATGGAATAGTTGAAGAATTCAACAAGATATCGGAGAACACACTTACTAAGGTATGTAACACAGGTCGTGATGATTGGGACCTGAAAATACCTGCGATACTCTAGGCCTATAGAACACCATGCAAAATACTAATAGGTCATACACCATTCAAATTAGTTTATGGACTAAAAGTGGTGATTCCCATGGAGTATCATTGTCCCTAGTCTCCTTATAGTAGCAGTAATCGGAATGCACGACTAAGGAGCAATCGAGGAAATATTGACACAATTGTTGCAATTGGAAGAGGATCACTTTATTGCAGGATTTCATCAATAGGTAGAAAAGGATCAATATAATGCATGGTACAATCGCCACATAAAGACGAAAAATTTTCAACGCATAGATAAGGTTCTTCTATATGACAGTAAGTTTGTGAAGCACCTAGGTAAGCTTCAAATGCATTGGATTGGTCCCTACGTCATACAATTCATTACCGACGAAGGTGCACTATAGTTGCAAAATTTATATGGAACACTTTTGTAGAAACTATTGAATGGAAGCTAGCTAAATCCCTATTGGGATATCCTGAAGCGATACCACTGAGAACAACATAAAAAAAAGCAATATTATTTTGGTAAAAGTTTGTCAAGCGATGAGAAAAGTTGAACTGTGACAAGGTTTGGAGCTTCTCATCATTTAATGAGGCACGAATTGGTCAAATCAAGCAATAAATGAAGTAATTACACTATTCGAAGCAATGATGTACGTAGAAAAATACGCATTTAATGACAAACAACTGGAGTAGATTTGCGGAATCGATGGAGTATTTGGTCAATCAATGAAGGATTTGGTAATGACTCTTCAAATCCACTCGCACACGATGATTGAAGGTTATAAAATCATGTTGAGGGGGAAGGTTTGGTCCATTGTGAAAGTAGAGAATAAGAGTTAGAGAAAAAATAACAGGGCAGAGAAGTTATGAAGTTGCAATGGCACATATCATTTAGAGCACCAACACACATGAAACACTAATGACAAGGGAAACCATAGTGGAGGAACAACCAAATATTTTGTCTGCACTGGTATGACCAATTCATAAGAAGATAACTACTAGTTGACCAATAACTCTTGAAAAAGACCCAAAAAAACCCATAGCTTGATAAGGGTGGCCGCGGTGCCAAGAGGAGAAGCAGGCCCATCTACCACTATGGAGGAGGAAACAACAACAAGAGGAAGAAAATTAGGATTGGTTGTGCCAATGGGAGCATACATTCCTGACTATGTGCCACCAATAAGGGAAGGGGTACCAAAACTGTGAATTGGTAAGAATGCTAAGTACACCATCAAGATATTGGTGACACCAAAGGGTGTCCATGTTACAAGAAAAATTGTGCAACACTTGCAAAAATTGTAGTACAATGACCGTGATATTTTAACCTACTAGAATGAAAAAGAGACACAGATGTGGAGACAACGCATGGACCAGGGGGTCCAATTACAAGGGAACCAATGCAGTGGGAACTGGGATTGCAACGATTAGGACTTCTATCAATAACCCGTATACTATACTTTGGGAGATCGATGAAGGTAAATGCATGTGTAAAGAAGCTACTGGATTTCTTTCATGGCAGATATCTATGGTTGGACACCAAAGTCCCAATCATATTTGAATTAATTTCACAGATCACAGGATTACCTGAGGTAGGGGTGGATCCACCACAATATTTCAAAGGGAAAGATAATGAGAAAAATATTACTACAAAGCTAAAGAAAAAATACGGGGTGGTGAAGGATACTAGAGGATATGTGATCAACACCATCAATGAGAAGGTGGTTAGGATCGCAACAAAGCTGATGATGCTCAAATCATGCAGAAAAATCACCCAAACCAATGCACATCAGGGGTCATCACATATGCGGAGCAGTGCGAAGAAGGCATACAAATGAACTGGTCCCTTTTCCCATTGAATGAGCTAATGGAGGATGCAATATTAACATAAGAGACCGATAATCCATTCAAAAATTCATGGTTACTAATAGTAATTGCTTTGTTTGGTTGGATGGAACCACTGTAGTATGAGGGGATGGAGTATGGAGTTTCCAATGTATGTTGTGAAATGCACTACAAATATTTATGGGAACTAAATGACAAAGAGAGTTAGATGAACAACACCATCCAATTCTACATATATTTGGATGTGTTGCAAATAGAAGCAGTGAATATTCCACACCTAGCATAAGAGGAAATGAATAAGTATCAGATAATTTCAAGGTTGTTGCTAGGGCCTTAGCCCATCTTCATTCAAGCACGTGCAGATACAAAAATCAAGTGGATGAAAACACATTATAAGCTCATTGACAAATAACTGGACACTATAGTGGTGAAATGACCAAAAGAATGCAAGAATCTAACTGTTGAAGACGAACTATTAAACCTATAAGAGGGGTTTCCGATAGACACACCAAAAGAGCAAGAAGAACAAAAGGAATCAGAAAAGGAAGAAAAATCAAAGGATGAATTGTCATCAGTGAATCCTACAAAATCAGAGATTGAGAAACAATAGGAAGAAGTGTGGATGAAGCGAATGTTTGAGCACGGTGAGGGGAGTGGAACTACTATACTCTCCAATGAGCAAACAAATAAGATAATAGATTCCATAACCAATGTGGTAAATGAAAACCAGGAAAAGGATACACACCATGCGACCGGATATTTCCATAAGGTTTCACAACCACTCCAAATGCTCATGAATGTTGTACTTGACATGAAGATACTGTAAGAAGGTGCATTGCAAAGAGAGGTTGAAGTAGACATTGGCACAGAAGGTACGACTGGTGCATATTTTACCATAGGAGGTGACAACAAGAGATGAAGACACAGATGGGTATGAAACACCTTCTTGGTATCGATTTGAACCTTCTCTCGATGTCTATTCTAGCATGCATTCAGAAAGCAACAAGTGAGGAAATCATAAATCAAGAAGAAACAACTCATGATCAGATTGCTCACTATAAACAAAAAGTACAAAGCGTTGAATAGGAGCTTCAGCAACTCAAAGCACAAAATAGGCATAATCAATGGTAGAACAAAGGCCTTTGAAGACAGGAAAATATTAGAGCATACATTATCTGTGGCCTACGAAGAGGCACCCAAAGTTAGTCAGGAGATGCTTGCAGAAGTAAAGGAATTGGGGTTAGGCAAAGTTGTAGCAGACCTGTGAAAGGTGAATGAAGAGTTATAGGCTAGGGTGGTACCCTAAACACCACCCAAACAAGTTACAAAAAAAATTTACGTGATTGAGGATGTGACGTCAGAGATCGTGGAACTAGAAAAGGTAGTATAGGAAATTGTGGAAGAGGTAACACAATTTTGGGGAAGTTTGGTACATGATGAACAGTTTCACTAGCTAAAGGTGTATCTCAGTGAATCAGAAGCATAGATGGAAGCATTGAGGGGATCGTTGAATATAATTCCCCTGCTTGTGCAAGTGACAAAGGCGTCATAGATTAAATAATTACAACAACGGTTCAACAAGGTGCGCATAAGGCACAACGAAGAACGACGCACCTGGATGAAATTCAAAACATAGAAGAATAGTTGGAACTCAAGGCCATGGGAGGAATGATGAACACCAAGGTGGATTTGATGAAATTACAATATATGGGTACGAAAAACCTGATAGAGAAAGAAATGGAAGAGTGCGTATAACTCAAGACATTCTTCAGAGAATTTGTCGACCAAGTCAAGACAACATACGATGATTTCAAGGCACAATAGAATGCACTAGTTGCATCCAACTGAGGTGGCTCAAAGATGATCCATAAGTTTGTGTCGGGGACTTGTTGGAAAGGGCTTAGAGTCCAAAATGTGCAATACCTCTAGCGATGAAAAGGGTGTCGACAAGGACAAAGGTCAACCACGAAGGGTGAAGAAGCCGACAAATAATGATATTTTGGTTAAGTTAGTTAGATATTGGTCAAGTGGACCATTTTGTAATGGCCAAGTGAGCCTATAAATAGAATTAGGATTTCAAATCATGGAGAACATTATTTGGGCATCATTTTGATCAATTGTTTGGGGACAATTCTTGAGAATTATATCTAAGGTATCGACATTTTTGAGATCTTTTGGGTTGTAATGTTTTGCACTTGCTGATGTTATTGTATCTGAGGATGTTTTGATACAGATTTTGTTTTCATAGCCTCTTTTCATTGTTGGTTTAGAACTATATTGATCTATTAGATGCGTTAATGATGAATGATTGTGCTATGTTTGGTATTTTATCTTTTACTGTAATGTGAATGATGCGGATTATCACCATGCTTACTTGTTTAATATCAGTTGATATCTATGTTGATATGAATTTGTGTTAATGCAAATAAGGATTATAATGATAAGTAGAACTGGTTAATGGTATGGTTTCTAGGTACCTTGCTATAATCCTAGATTTCTAGGTGATGTTGCAATTAAGTATGATATAAAGTGCGCCCTGTTCCCACTACAGAAACTTGGTTCATGTATCCCTCCATCATACATCTCGAGTGATATTTCACCTACTCTGTGGGTGTTCTTGGAAAGGGTAAAACCTTTTCAGGCTGATGTTTAGGGAGTCTGTGTCAATGGTTGTTGATAGCAGTGCAGAGTGAATCCCCGTCGACAGAGTTGTGTCAACAATTGATGTAGAACCCAATGTCATCATTGCTACCATACAGATTCAACTTCAAGAACTATAAGAGTCATAAGAAAACAAGCGCCTTTTCCACTCGTAAATGATAGTGAGGAGAATCCCCCTACATTTTTTTTTTCAATGACAACAAAAAGAACCTAATCTCAACATAAGTCATCAAGAGATTAGATATGCTAACAAAACCACACCCACAACCATACACCATCAGTTGGCTAATCCAAGGAAAATATATTCGTGTTAGTCATCAATGTAATCTACCATATGGAATAAAGTCCTTCAAAGATGAGTTAATATTGTTTGATGTGGCCCAAATCAAAGTTTGTGATGTTATTTTAGGATAATCATATATGTGGAATCATCATGATGTATATGAGTCATGACCTTATAGTTTCATTGTCACTTTGGGAGGACAAGTCTATTGGATACCAAAGACAATTGCACCTACCACAATATCTTTGACCTCAAAAAGCAGTGCAAGAAGATAATCTACCACACTGGGAAAATTTTCTTCTTCACAATTACCTTTGAATGTGAGCATTATATCAAAAATACCTGCACAACCACTGCACAATGTCACATACCCCAATTTTGTAAAATAATGTAAATTGTTTTAAATTATATTCCTGAGACATTATGTTAAATTTAATGCTAAGTAGGAACTGATGACTCAGCAGAGTCAACAGAAGTGGAATATTGTAATTCATAATATTTTATTATTAATAAATAAATTGTGGAGACAACAGCATGGGAGAGCTATTAAAAAGAGGTTACTGGTCAAACTGGTCGATGGAACTAGGTGGAAGGCAAAAGACAAGTGGCAGCATCCTCAAACACTTCCTAAGTTTCATGTGGAAACTTCCCTATATTTGGAGTCATGATCCCCTAAGAAAGTGGGATCAGAGCAGGTGGCTCATTAAATGACAACTAACCAAAAAAGCCCTAGGCAATCTTTTAAAAGTACCCAATGAAGAGAGCTAAGGCTGCTCAGATATTTTCAAGAGAGAATTCATTCAGGTGAATGATATTCAGGAAATTCATTGAGGGAAAAGGGAAAAACAGTAAGGAATTTGTTCTGAGAGGAATGTTGCAGTAACATGGTTATTATAGCTTGTTAGCTGGGAGAACTACTGATAAGTTTTGGATTAATACTGAGTTTGAAGACTGGTATCTGACTATTGCTGCACCTTGTTCCAGCCAGGGAGACCAGAGCAAGCTCGGGGGTCCTGAGGAGTCGCTGTCTGAGCGCTCTTCAGGAATTGGTAGGAAGGAACGGCCTCCCATTGCTGTTGTTGTCCAAAGCTTAAGCAGGTTCTGTCACTTAACTATTTTGTTTTAATAAGTGTAAATGAAGGAATGTTATGCTTGTGTTATATGACAGAAGAATTACTTGGTTTAGTGATGTAAATGTTATAGTTTATCAGTAATTGAATCTGTTGATGAAGATTAAAGACCCACTGTGTCTTTCCACATCTGGGTTTACCAGACCGTACTCTAGCACAGGGGTAGAATTATAGAAATATGTATGACGAGATTATAAATTAGATGATTGTTTCTTTACTTATCATCAAAAGGAATATTTGTTTTTACTGATAGCTGTTTATGTTTATAGATAAAACTATTTTTCCGTACAGTATATCATTCCAGTAATTCTTTTACTTGTAAGGAACATAATGAAGAATATAATAGATTGTTCTTTACCTACTATCAAAAGAGATGTTTGACTGACAGTAGTATAGGTCCACAGATAAAAACTGTTTCTTTGTACAGTATTTGTTTCAGTAGTTTTGTTATTGAAATAGATAGAAGAACTTAATAGTCACACAAGAGTAAGGTTAAACTAGTTTATTCTACTCTTTGAACCTTACAACTTCTTCCTTCTAGTTTTAAAATAATTTAATGTGTTATGTCCAAGTAACAATATTGAAAGTAGAAGTAATTACATGTTGACTAAATTCTATAATCAAAGCAAATTGGTTTAGATTTTATGTATTGAAGTAATGTAATTATTTTCATTATTACCTTTTCTTAGACTAAAATCTCTAACATTATCTAGAACTGTTAACCTATCTTTTATAAATTATAAATGCATGCTACTATATATAAAAAGACGAGATAGATACTAGGTAAGTGTTATTTGATTTTCATTTACTTATGCAAGTATCTTAACACAACAGACAAACTAAATATTAACGAAACTTTATAAAGTAATTGTACAAGAGTACAGGAAGTAAACAACTGAATACTATCTTTTTATTTGCTATAAAATAAACAAAGGATAAACATATGGAGATTCTAATACTCTCAATAAAGACATGATCATTATTTTGTAATAGTAAGTATTATCGATATTTTTATAATAATAATATACATTTATATTATACAACAGAGAGATATTATTCTTTTAAACTTAAGGTAATGTCATTATTGTTTTAATTACAATCCTGAGCTAAATATACTTTCTGAACTACAGGATAACTTTACAATACCTGTGAACATTCTTAAAATAAGTTAAACAAAATATAAAGACCCTCTATAACTGAAGGGTATAAGCCATATATAATATTTGGTAATTTATACATAACAAGTAAGTCACTATAAAACCCAGGTACATAAACCCTGACGATAATTATAAAAAAAGAAGTTATCACAGGTAAAAACTCAGTTGCTTAATTAAAATCGAAAGTAAATAACAGAACATCAGAATGCTTGACTATCGAGCTTAACCAAATGGTGATACCTATTTTAATTAACCCTACAATTTAACAAAGTAATTTAGAAGGAGAGGCTAAACTTATTGCTCTTACTGTCAAATTAGGGTTTACCCCTATAATTTCATTTTATAAAAGTAAATCCACAACTGAGGAGCTCAGACAGTATTTTCCTCTTAGCTGTACTATATTTTTTTTACACAAATAAGTATTTAAATTACAGTACTATAAATAACCAAGAAATACAAAAAAGGGAAGAAACCAGTATTAATATTATATAATAGACTCAGGGAGAAAACCCTGTAAAATTTATTACAGCAAAGGAAAAAGGCACGGGTATAACCCTTTTTCCGAGATAGGCTCACAGCCTTAGGTTTTACATAGTAAAATTAACAGAGAATCGAATGGCTCTTCAAAGCCCTCGGTCCCTGCAAGTATCTGGAAAGCTTGGCACATTTGCCTCAGTTTTAGTCTTTTCTTACACAGTACTTAAGAACATAAAGAAACTAACTTGTCTAATCACGACCGTAGCCAGAACACCCTTACACCACACAGGGGTTTCATCTTCTACTACTTTTATCAACAAGTTAACAGATTAACTGAAGTCACAGGGTTACAGGCAGTAACATGCCAACCCGCAAAAGTCCCGAAGGAACCCCCCCCACAAAGAGAAAGTGCCATGGTTTAACCAGGATTACTGGGACTTGGAAGTTGTTGCTCCAAATCTCGTACCAAACACCGCACAGCAAGAAACACCGAGACCTGTTTTCAACCAAAAAAACCACAATTTTAAAATGTCCAAGTAAGAAACTATCCTAGAAACTAAACAAATAGTAAAGAAAAAGAAATGAAAAAGATTTGAACAAGTTTTTACCAAATCTTTCTTTGAGGCGCAACCTCCAACAGTAATGAAACCACCATCAACACAAGGAGATATCCTACAGCAATCAGAGAAGAAAGGGTTTACGGTACAACAGACAACTCATCGTTTTCAGGGAGAACCAACTACGACTACCACTGACAGGGGAGCGGTATTCAGTTAAGGATGTGAGGGAAGACAGTAAACTGAGAAACTAAAAAAGGAGCGAAGCTGACAGATGATCCACAATAACATTTGGAACAACACCATAAAACTGTGATGTAATTAGCCACCAATATCGAGTTGGAAGATATCACCACAGAAGGGCAGCGCAGCTAGGGGTGCACCATCACCACCGCTAAACGACAGGAGGCCAAAAACTACGGGCCGGGATAATGAGAGTAGGGCTTGATGAAGAAGGCCTTTTATCCATGCAGTATGCGGTCATAGTGATGCCACGACATCACATAAATACTTTTCATGCAGTGGGTGTTTGCTATAGTTTCGAAGGGCAACGACGAGATTCGGATAATAGTAATCATACTTTGATTTTCCAAAGTTCTTCTATGATCACCAAATCCGAAGTCAACCTTTTATGAACCCTTCATAACAAAAATAAATTTGTTACGTTATAACTTTATCATAAAATTTATACATAGAGTATAAATAAATGTTTAATCAAATACATTAGGCTATTCATGTGATGCAACAAGACTTAATCCTTAATTGTATAGTAGGGTTATCTTTATAATCCTTTTCTTGCTAGGATTTTAATAATTCCCTTTAGCTTGTAATTGTTTGGGAAGAAGGAAATTCTCCTATAAAGTTATAGAACCATAAAAATGAAAGACTAAGTAAAAATTTGATCTTAAACATGATCAATTCTTAGGTTTATTACTTCCATCTTATAATTTGACTTAGGAGTTATAAATACAATTATCTTTTGGCTTAATAATTTGAAAGATCATAAAGAAGGTTTTTAGAGTAAAAACTTTGATATGGGTCTTATTGTTCTTAATAACCTCCATGACATATCTATTTGGAAAAATAGTAACTTTCGGTGAAAGACTCAAAAAGAAAAGAGTAGTGACTCTCATGAATAGACAGTTTATGCTTTTCTTTTACAAATAATTGCCCTTGGGTATGCCCCGTTTATAAACATAAAGAATATAGGATAAATGCTATTTTTCAGTAATATACATATGTTACTAAAGCTATACATATGTTACTAGAGCTAAAGCCCAGGTATAATGGAAAACAGTTAATGGAGTAAATAAGAATTCTATGCATCAACAATACTATAGCTTTCTTAAAAAGCAGCTGGAAGTAAAGTTGTAACTCATTTTATTTAATCTTCAGAATTGGAAAATAGGAACAGTAGTACCTAAACCTTCAACCAGTTCACAATTACTAAGTAACATTCCATGTACAAATGAACTCATTCTATGGAGGGTATATCTCTGTTACTTTTTCTCTATCATGAAAGATCAGTAAGACATTTTATACCTTATGTTTTAAAAGAAAAAGGGATTTGAAGTAGTTACAAATCTTCAAGAACCATGAACTACTTTTACTAGAAAGAAGGATAGATTTTAGTTGTACCTCAACAATCGTTGGAAACTTGTTTAACATTTACTTTCTTACTGAATCTTTTTCTCTTACGATGAACTTGCATTAAATACTTTAGAGTTGCAAAAAGCTGCACCACAATCTCTTACCTGTAGTCTGTAAGAACAGGAAATTTCTGCATTAGCTCAAAAGCTAAGTAAGCCCAGTTTTGCATGACAGTCTCACCTTGTGGACGAAAAGAAAACAAAGTTAGTAAACTGAAAAGAACTGTTCTATCGCTAAACATAACCAACAGATGAATTCAATAACAAGCTATTAACATATAACTATTTAATAATTAGTTAAACTGCATTTACGTTAATGATATGCAAATTAAAAAAAAAAAAAAATTCGAAAAATTTGGGGTTTTGACATGTGGTATCAGAGCATGGTTCGAATACTAAGCCATGATGCGGCTCAACTAGTTTCCATAGAATGGTAAAATAATGTACTAACCTATATTTTGTTTTATGTAAAGAACAGAAAATTTCTTTTTTTGAATTTAACAGGCAGGTATGGAGAAGCTAGGAGAATATGCTGAGGAGGAGTCTCCAAACACCGAGATAAGACAGATGTCTAGAGAACCTGTATTAGAAGAGGTAACTGCTCACTCTTCATAGCTGATGCAGACTATAAAGGATTTGAATACTGAAATGGAATCAGCCAAGAAGGATAATGAGAGAATTTTAAAGACTCAGGAGGAATTAAACCAAATTTTGATGGAAAAATTCCAGACAGAAGGGAAGAGCAAAAGATCTGAATCTGAGGAAGCTAGACATTAGAAAGGATCTAAAAAGATGAAACTGGCTAAAGATGAAAGCAGTTCATCATCTGAAGGGTTCAAGGAACAACAAAGCTATTACACTACTAGTGATAGTAGTGAGGCTGGGTTGTATAACAGAAAGAAAAAGTGCAGGCCATATGAAGAGATTTCCGGGGAGTTTAAAAAAATAAAGCCCCCAACTTTCAACGGAGAGACTGAAAAAGGGGAAGAAGCAGAGTCCTGGTTATCCGGGATGAGGAAACATTTTCCGATATACAACTATTTAAATCAGCTGAAGGAAAGAATGGCAATCTATAATCTCTCTAGAAAAGTAGAAATATGGTGGCAAGATCTGAAGAGAGTTAAGGGTATCAAGGAAAAAGAGGTTAACTGGAGTACTTTTAAAAGGTACTTCAAGAAGAAATTTCTGTCCGAACAATACTATGAAGAAAGAGCTAAATAATTTTACGAGTCAAAGTTAGGATCCATGACTATGAAGGACTTAAACAGTAAATTCTTAAGTTTGTTGAGGTATGTACCTTATTTAGTTGATGAGAAACCTAAAGTACAGCGGTTTCTCAGTTGTCTGCCATATCATATCAAGGACATAATCGAGTATGATAACCTGAAGACTCTGGAAGAAGCCATGAGGAAGGCAAATTTCTGTTTTGAGAAGAATAAGAAGAAAGAAGGTATAGCCAACTGGAAGGATAAAAAGAACAGTAATCATTCTGAGTTTAAAAAGAAATAATTTGTACCCCAGAAGAATTTCAAGAATAATAAGAACATAAATTATTCCAACAGCAAGAATTTCCAGGGGAATAAAAATGGTGTTTCCCATAATTCCAATAATTCCAATAATTTCAAGGGCAAGGAAGTTTCAAACAATCATGGAAATTTTACTAAGAATTTTGAACGAAAGGAGCCTATTAAGTGCTGGGAGTGCAATGGCCCGCACTATGCCTCGGTCTACCCAAATCGGAAAAAGTCAAACAACAACATTCATACCGTGCAGGATGAAATGATTGTTGGAGAATTTGCAAGGACTATGCCCGGATTCAATGCAGCGTTGGAGAACCGCCAAGCTGATTATCAGACTTCCATGGTGGAAGTAGAAGGTATGGTTAATCAAACCCCTATAACCATTTTAATTGATCTAGGAGCTAGTCTTAGTTACATTGCACCTCAGATTTTGGGAAAGTGTAATTTGTCTGTTGAAAAGTTTGATAGTTCCTGGTTAGTTCAATTAGCCATTGGGGCAAAAAGGAAAGTAATATGTTATGTGAAAGAATGTGTTTTATTTATGAATGATTTTAAAACTACAGTTAAGCTTAATGTTCTGCCACTTGGCTCGTATGACTTATTAATTGGTATGGATTGGTTAGAGCAGCACAAAGTAGTTTTAAACCGTTTTGATAAAACCTTTACGTGCGTAAATAATAATGAACAACCAGTAATAGTTAAAGGTATTCCCAGGAAAACTGTAATTAGGCAGATTTCTGCTTTACAACTTAAAAGAGCAGTCAGGAAAGGGTGTAAATCCTACGCTGTAACCATTACAGATGAGGCAAGTAAATCTGAAAAGGATAAGTTAAAAATGGAGGATATTCCTATTTTAAACGAATTTACTGATGTGTTTCCAGAGGAAATTCTAGGATTACCACCTAGGAGGGAACTAGATTTCACTATTGAGCTGGTGCCAGGTGTTGTACCTAGCTCGAAAGCTCCGTATCGTATGAATATTTTAGAACTTAATGAATTAAAATCACAATTAAAGGAGTTAATATATAATAAGTACATTCGAACCAGTGTGTCCCCTTGGGGAGCACCAGTTATTTTTGTTAAAAAGAAAGACAGAACTATGCGATTATGCATAGACTACTGTCAACTAAATAAAATGACCATTAAAAACAGATATCCGTTGCCCCGCATAGATGATCTGTTTGAACAGCTATGTGGAGCTACGATGTTCTCCAAGATAGACATGAGATCAGGATATCATCAGGTAAGAATTAAAGATGAGGACATTTTCAAGACAACCTTTAGAACAAGGTACGGACATTACGAATTTGTCGTAATGCCATTTGGGCTTACCAACGCCCCAGCTGTCTTTATGTGTTTAATGAATAATATAATGCATAAATACCTAGATAAATTTGTTGTCGTGTTTATTGATGACATCTTAATTTATTCTAAAAATGAAGCGCAACATAAGGAACACTTACGTATAGTTTTACAAGAGTTGCGAGAGCAACAACTCTTTGCAAAGTTCAGCAAGTGTGATTTCTTTAAGGATGAAATCCAGTACTTAGGTCACGTAGTGACTAAGGAAGGGATTTCAGTGGATCCTGAAAAAGATTCAGGCAATCAAAGATTGGCCAGTTCCAAAAGACGTAATAGATGTTAGGTCCTTCATGGGAATTACCGGTTATTACCGGAGATTTATTGAAGGTTTTTCAAAAATAGCTAATCCGATCACTTCTTTGCAAAAGAAAGGCAAGAAATTTGATTGGAACTTAAAATGTGAAGAAAGTTTTAAGAAATTAAAAACCTTATTAACAACTGCGCCTATTCTAAGAATAGCAAATCCTAAGAAGGATTTCGTGGTATGCACCGATGCTTGTAATGACGGTTTAGGCAGTGTGCTGACTCAAGACGGGCATGTCATTTCCTATGAGTCCAGGAAGTTAAAGATCCACGAAAAGAACTATGCAACTTATGATTTGGAACTTGCTGCTGTTATACATGCCTTAAAAATGTGGCGACACCACTTAATAGGCAGAAAGTTTATTTTAATGACTGATAATAAGGGTCTGAAATACCTTTTAGATCAGCCCAACTTAAATGCAAGACAAGCAAGGTGGTTATCCTTCTTGAGTGAATATGATTTCGAAATTCAACACATAAAAGGAAAAGAAAATAAGGTGGTTGATGCTTTAAGCAGGAATGCAAAGCTGAACTTTACAGTAGCGATTAGTACTTATGCTTCTGACTTAAATGAACAGCTTACTGAAGGGGTAAAATTGGATGAAATTTATCAAAAATTACAAGTTTCAGCTAAAGAAGAACCTACATAAAGCTTAATAAAAGGTTATAGTCTAAATAAAGATGGATTTTTATTGTTTAAGGATAAACTGTATGTGCCTAATGTGCCTAAGGTTAAATTGTTGATTCTGGATGAAGTTCATAAAACACCTTATTCAGGACATCCAGGCTACCAAAAGACTATCACCATGTTAAGAAAATAATATTTCTGGCCTAATATGAAATTTGAAGTAGCTGAATACATAGCTAGATGTTTGGATTGTCAACAAGTGAAAACTTAACACCAACATCCAGCTGGTTTACTGCAACCTTTTCCTATTCCTAGTTGGAAATGGGAAGTAATCATCTTGGATTTCATTACTGGATTGCCTAGAAATCAGAATCAGAATGATTCAATCATGGTGGTGGTTGACAAGTTAAGTAAAGCAGCACATTTCATTCCTGTCAAGACTACTTACAAGGATGCCAATATAGATGATATATTTTTAAAGCAGATTTTTAGGTTACATGGAGTACCTAAGGTTATTATTTCAGACAGGGATCCTAAATTCACAGGGAATTTTTGGAGGTCCTTGTTTAAAGGATTAAACACAACACTGAATTTTAGCACCTCTTTCCATCCTTAGACAGACGGACAAACTAAAAGAGCAAATCAGGTACTGGAAGATCTCTTAAGAATGCATGTTAAGGATCAGCCAGGTAAGTGGGAGGACTAATTGCATTTAGCAGAGTTTGCATACAATAACAACTATCAATCATCAGCTAAGTTCAGCCCATTTAAAATTCTGTATGGGCGTAAATGCAACACTCCTATCTCCTGGAATAATCCAGTAGATAGATTGGTGTTAGGACCTGAATTATTGAAGGAAATGGAACAGATTGTGAAACAAGTGCAGGAAAATTTGAAGGTAGCACAGGATCGGCAAAAGAGCCAAGCAGATTTGAAAAGAACTCCCAAATTCCAGGTGGGTGAGCATGTGTTTATAAAGGTAAGACCAAAGAAAAGCTCTCTAAGACTGGGGAGTTGTGCAAAACTAGCACCACGTTACTGTGGTCCGTTTGAAATTCTATCCAGAATTGGTCAAGTTGCATATCAGCTAGCGTTACCACCTAATTTGAAAGTGCATAATGTTTTTCATATTTCTGTTCTAAAAAAGTATGTTCATGATGCTACTCATGTGATTGATTGGAATGTTGTACAGGTGGAACCAGAAGGATAAGTTCTGTTGGAGTCGGATTGTATCCTCTGGAGGAGGGAAATTACTCTGCGGAACCGCACAATTGGATAGTTGAAGGTGTAATGGAAGCACCTTAGTCCTGAAGAAGCTACCTGGGAACTAGAAAGTAAGATGCAGGAAGCATACCCAAATCTGTTCCAGGAGGTTGTGGAGGATGAAGAATAAGTAACATCGAGGACGATGTTACATTTTAAGGGGGTGTGTATGTCACATACCCCAATTTTGTAAAATAATGTAAATTGTTTTAAATTATATTCCTGAGACATTATGTTAAATTTAATGCTAAGTAGGAACTGATGACTCAGTAGAGTCAACAGAAGTGGAATGTAATTCAGAATATTTTATTATTAATAAATAAATTGTGGAGACAACAGCATGGGAGAGCTGTTAAAAAGAGGTTACTGGTCAAACTGGTGGATGGAACTAGGTGGAAGGCAAAAGACAAGTGGCAGCATCCTCAAACACTTCCTAAGTTGTAGGTGGAAACTTCCCTATATTTGGGGTCATGATCCCCCAAGAAAGTGGGATCAGAGCAGGTGGCTCCTTAAATGACAACTAACCCAAAAAGACCTAGGCAATCTTTTAAAAGTACCCAATGAAGAGAGCTAAGGCTGCTCAGATATTTTCCAGAGAGAATTCATTCAGGTGAATGATATTCAGGAAATTCATTGAGGGAAAAGGGAAAAACAGTAAGGAAGTTGTTCTGAGAGGAATGTTGCAGTAACTTGGTTATTACAGCTTGTTAGCTGGGAGAACTACTGATAAGTTCTGGATTAATACTGAGTTTGAATACTGGTATCTGACTATTGCTGCACCTAGTTCCATCCAGGGAGACCAGAGCAAGCTTGGGGGTCC
The DNA here is from genome assembly GCA_001517045.1 of Pseudotsuga menziesii. Lineage (NCBI taxonomy): Eukaryota > Viridiplantae > Streptophyta > Pinopsida > Pinales > Pinaceae > Pseudotsuga > Pseudotsuga menziesii. The sequence continues at coordinate 173,508 of LPNX010996776.1, read as the reverse complement.
TGAGGAGTCGCTGTTTGAGCGCTCTCCAGGAATTGGTAGGGAGAAACGACCTCCCATTGCTGTTGTTGTCCAAAGCTTAAGCAGGTTCTGTCACTTAACTATTTTGTTTTAATAAGTGTAAATGAAGGAATGTTATGCTTGTGTTATATGACAGAAGACTTAGTTGGTTTAGTGATGTAAATGTTATAGTTTATCAATAATTGAATCTGTTGATGAAGATTAAAGACCCACTGTGTTTTTCCACATCTGGGTTTACCAGACCGTACTCTAGCACAGGGGTAGAATTATAGAAAGATGTATGACGAGATTATAAATTAGATGATTGTTTCTTTACTCATCATCAAAAGGAATATTTGTTTTTACTGATAGCTATTTATGTTTATAGATAAAACTGTTTTTCCGTATAGTATATCATCCCATTAATTCTTTTACTTGTAAGGAACATAATGAAGAATATAATAGATTGTTCTTTACCTACTATCAAAAGAGATGTTTGACTGACAGTAGTATAGGTCCACAGATAAAAACTGTTTCTTTGTATAGTATTTGTTTCAGTAGTTTTGTTATTGAAATAGATAGAAGAACTTAATAGTCACACAAGAGTAAGGTTAAACTAGTTTATTCTACTGTTTGAACATTACAACCTCTTCCTTCTAGTTTTAAAATAATTTAATGGGTTATGTCCAAGTAACAATATTGAAAGTAGAAGTAATTACATGTTGACTTAATTCTATAATCAAAGCAAACTAGTTTAGATTTTATGTATTGAAGTAATGTAATTATTTTCATTATTACCTTTTCTTAGACTAAAATCTCTAACATTATCTAGATCTGTTAACCTATCTTTTATAAATTATAAATGCATGCTACTATATATAAAAAGACGAGATAGATACTAAGTAAGTGTTATTCGATTTTCATTTACTTATGCAAGTATCTTAACACAACAGACAAACTAAATATTAACGAAATTTTATAAAGTAATTGTACAAGAGTACAGGAAGTAAACAACTGAATACTATCTTTTTATTTGCTATAAAATAAACCAAGGATAAACATATGGAGATTCTAATACTCTCAATAAAGACATGATCGTTATTTTGTAATAGTAAGTATTATCGATATTTTTAAAATAATAATATACATTTATATTATACAACATAGAGATATTATTCTTTTAAACTTAAGGTAATCATTATTATTTTAATTACAATCCTGAGCTAAATATACTTTCTGAACTACAGGATAACTTCACAATACCTGTGAACATTCTTAAAATAAGTTAAACAAAATATAAAGACCCTCTATAACTGAAGGGTATAAGCCATATATAATATTTGGTAATTTATACATAACAAGTAAGTCACTATAATACCCAGGTACATAAACCCTGACGATAATTATAAAAAAAGAAGTTATCACAGGTAAAAACTCAGTTGCTTAATTAAAATCGAAAGTAAATAACAGAAGAGCAGAATGCTTGACTATCGAGCTTAACCAAATGGTGATACCTATTTTAATTAACCCTACAATTTAACAAAGTAATTTAGAAGGAGAGGCTAAACTTATTGCTCTTACTGTCAAATTAGGGTTTACCCCTATAATTTCATTTTATAAAAGTAAATCCACAACTGAGGAGCTCAGATAGTATTTTCGTCTTAGCTGTACTATTTTTTTTTACACAAATAAGTATTTAAATTACAGTAATATAAATAACCAAGAAATATAAAAAAGGGAAGAAACCAGTATTAATATTATATAATAGACTCAGGGAGAAAACCCTGTAAAATTTATTACAGCAAAGGAAAAAGTCACGGGTATAACCCTTTTTTCGAGATAGGCTCACGGCCTTAGGTTTTACATAGTAAAATTAGCAGAGAATCGAATGGCTCTTCAAAGCCCTCAGTCCCTGCAATTATTTGGAAAGATTGGCACATTTGCCTCAATTTTAGTCTTTTCTTACATAGTACTTAAGAACATAAAGAAACTAACTTGTCTAATCACGGTCGTAGCCAGAACACCCTTACACCACACAGGGGTTTCATCTTCTACTACTTTTATCAACAAGCTAACAGATTAACTGAAGTCGCAAGGTTACAGGCAGTAACATGCCAACCCGCAAAAGTCCCGAAGGAACCCCCCCCCCCCACAAAGAGAAAGTGCCATGGTTTAACCAGGCTTACCGGGACTTGGAAGTTGCTGCTCCAAACCTCATACCAAACACCACATAGCAAGAAATGCCGAGACCTGTTTTCAACCAAAAAAACCACAATGTTAAAATGTGCAAGTAAGAAACTATCCTGGTAACTAAACAAACAGTAAAGCAAAAGAAATGAAAAAGATTTGAACAAGTTTTTACCAAATCTCGCTTTGAGGCGCAACCTCCAACAGTAATGAAACCACCATCAACACGAGGAGATATCCTACAGCAAGCAAAGAAGAAAGGGTTTACGGTACAACAGACTACTCATTATTTTCAGGGAGAACCAACTACGACTACCACTGACAGGGGAGCGGTATTCAGTTAAGGATGCGAGGGAAGATAGTAAATTGAGAAACTCAGAAAGGAGGGAAGCTGACAAATGATCCACAATAACATTTGGAACAACACCATAAAACTGTGATGTAACGAGCCACTGATATCGAGTTGGAAGATATCACCACAGAGGGGCGACGCAGCTAGGGGTGCACCATCACCACCGTTGAACGGCAGGAGGTCGAAAACTATGGGTCTGGATAATGAGAGTAGGGTTTGATGAAGAAGGCCTTTTATCCATGCAGCATGCGGTCATAGTGATTCCACGACATCACGTAAATACTTTTCATGCAGTGGATGTTTGCTATAGTTTCGAAGGGCAACGTCGAGATTCGAATAATAGTAATCATACTTTGATTTTCCAAAGTTCTTCTATGATCACAAAATCCGAAGTCAACCTTTTATGAACCCTTCATAACAAAAGGAAATTTGTTACGTTATAACTTTATCATAAAATTTATACATAGAGTATAAATAAATGTTTAATCAAATACATTAGGCTATTCATGTGATGCAACAAGACTTAATCCTTAATTGTATAGTAGGGTTATCTTTATAATCCTTTTCTTGCTAGGATTTTAATAATTCCCTTTAGCTTGTAATTGTTTGGGAAGAAGGAAATTCTCCTATAAAGTTATAGAACCATAAAAATGAAAGACTAAGTAAAAATTTGATCTTAAACATGATCAATTCTTAGGTTTATTACTCCCATCTTATAATTTGAATTAGGAGTTATAAATACAATTATCTTTTGACTTAATAATTTGAAAGATCATAAAGAAGGTTTTTAGAGTAAAAACTTTGATATGGGTCTTATTGTTCTTAATAACCTCCATGACATATCTATTTGGAAAAATAGTAACTTTCGGTGAAAGACTCAAAAAGAAAAGAGTAGTGACTCTCATGAATAGACAGTTTATGCTTTTCTTTTACAAATAATTGCCATTGGGTATGCTCCGTCTATAAACATAAAGAAGATAGGATAAATGCTATTTTTCAGTAATATACATATGTTACTAAAGCTATACATATGTTACTAGAGCTAAAGTCCAGGTATAATGGAAAACAGTTAATGGAGTAAATAAGAATTCTATGCATCAACAATACTATAGCTTTCTTAAAAAGCAACTGGAAGTAAAGTTGTAACTCATTTTATTTAATCTTTAGAATTGGAAAATAGGAACAGTAGTACCTAAACCTTCAACCAGTTCACAATTACTAGGTAACATTCCATGTACAAATGAACTCATTCTATGGAGGGTATAGCTCTGTTACTTTTGCTTTATCATGAAAGATTAGTAAGACATTTTATACCTTATGTTTTAAAAGAAAAAAGGATTTGAAGTAGTTACAAATCTTCAAGAACCATGAACTACTTTTACTAGAAAGAAGGATAGATTTTAGTTGTACCTCAACAATCGTTGGAAACTTGTTTAACATTTACTTTCTTACTGAATATTTTTCTCTTACGACGAACTTGCATTAAATACTTTAGAGTTGCGAAAAGCTGCACCACAATCTTTTACCTGTAGTCTGTAAGAACAGGAAATTTCTGCATTAGCTCGAAAGCTAAGTAAGCCCAGTTTTGCATGACAGTCTCACCTTGTGGACGAAAAGAAAACAAAGTTAGTAAACTGAAAAGAACTGGTCTATCGCTAAACATAACCAACAGATGAATCCAATAACAAGCTTTTAACATATAACTATTTAATAATTAGTTAAACTGCATTTACGTTAATGATATGCAAATTAAAAATTAAATTAAATTTTTCGGAAAATTTGGGGTTTTGACACACAAGGTCTCCCTACTCAGTAGAAACAAGAGGAACACAAAAGAATGGTTTCCTTGCCTATTTGAGTACCTCTATGGTGCAAGGCCATACATTCAAGGTGCTCTTCTAGAAAGAAACCATCCACACCAATTCATACCAAGGATAATAAGGAAACCAAAATTGTTGAATGGGTCCAACGCATCCATCAACAACAATTACAACCCTATTAGGATATCAAATAAAGGAAGCATTTTAACCTTAGAAAATGCCTCACTAGGATCTCAATTAAGAACATAGTTCACCATATAATAAGGGAATCGACGTAATGGATACCATTGCTTCTTAAGGGGGTAGGAATGATCAAGATGGCTATCGGTGGCCACCCACCTATCCCACTGGCTCAAAACAACTTTTCCAGTGTAGTCATTTTTTATGGATTTTTGTGTCAATGGACTAGTCTAGATGGAAATAGATAACCGGCCACCTATTCCACCAGATCAAAACAATTTTTTCCAGTACGGTAGTTTTTATAGATATTTATATCCAAAAATTCTGGGATTGTTTTGAGGCCCTAAACGATGTTTTTTGGTGATGCATCAGTACATATGAATCCAGAGGTAGTATGGAAATACAAAATGTGTTCTTCTCAGCTAGACCTTTTTAATAAGCCATCAAACACCCTAAATATAGATCACATACAAAATTTATGCCACCAAGAAGTTAACACCTCAACTAACCACCTCGGGTCCCACAAACCTTTTTAGAATTCATCTCTTAGAGTTATGTTTTTGGATGTTCAGGGTTTTCAACCTCATGCTTATGATAAAAAGAACATTCAACCTCCTTTTTAATCATATTTCCATGAATGAGTGTATTTTCCACATCTCTTCTTAGATATATAGCTACCACCACTCTAGCTACTTTTATTTTATAATTTGTTTTGTTTCTTTCATTTAATAGAATATGAGTTTATTGTATCACCGTGTTTCTTTAAATATATCTATGTATGCGGTTCTATATATGTTTTTTCATTTTTTCTGAAATAAATATGGATTAGTGGTATTAGATCATGCATGTCCCCAATGAGGTTAGGATATAGACAGTGGGGTATTGAACTAGTTGAGCTTGAATGAGACTTCCCTTATTGACACAAACCACCTTCAATGGACAAGGAAAAGAGATATGATAGAGTAGGATATCATATCAATTTGTTGCTGGAGGAATCCACCATGTGATATAGGAACGAGATGATAGACAATTTCACCTGGATCCTTTAATGAATGCCAACAATAATGGAGGGATCATCAAGAAGTAACTTTGGAGGAGCCACACCCTTCAAGGTACATGTCAAGTTTGATATCCATTTATGTGAAGGATATATCAATATTGATGCCCCACATAAATATCTTCTAGAAGGTTATTTCTCTATCCATAATTTTTTTGTCAAGACAAATATCACCTTTGTGCTCCTTGAGGCTTCCCATCATGTGAAAAATTGGTGGGAAACATATTGTGAGTAGAACTTAATAGAGGAGTCTAAACTTTTTGAGGTTGATCCTACTTAGCAATATTTTCTAGATGAAATTAAGGAACAATATTACCTTGTGGGAAACTATAATGACTAGTACATGAAATGGACCATTATATGTCAAGAGAGGGACTAAGCGGTGTAGGAGTACACTAACAACTTTCATACCTTTTGCATAAATATGGGTAGTAGGGACTCCAAGCAACACATAGTTTTGAAATATTATAGTGGCCTACATAAGTACTATTAGCACATATATTTTTAAGAGGGTTCAAGCCGACAAGAAGTGGTTGTAAGGATGCATGGCTAACCTAAAGGAGTTTATATTTGAAGAGGATTATGATATAATCGAGTTAAGTGACCAAAATCTAAGAAATAGAGTGGTAGGTAGGAAACAATGGAACACCGTAGATATCTACAAGATCAACGGACATGATGAATAGTGCATATGGAAAGTTCAAAAGAGATTAAAAAAGGTGGAGAGCGATTCCAAAGAGTGTATATGGAGATTGACAGTGGATATCATGAACACGACAACAAAAATCAGAGCCATTAATAGGATTAGGTAGCGAGTAGATTATGAAAAGTTAGTTTAGACCTAATGACCCACACACATTATGCATTGATAAAGTGAAAGGACAAAGTTTGGGCGAAAGGGTGCTTTGTATGGTAAATCACTTGAGACGCGTGGTCAAAATTTACTAGTCGTGCCTCCTTGAGGTATTTTTGGAAATCACCAATGATCGAGATCATTATCACCTTGGGAAATTAGGGTGGGTTCTACTGAAAATCAATTACATGTGTTATCAGTTGTCATGCACGTAATCTTGTCCCACCATGATCTAAAATTTTACGATCTTTTTAACCATATAAATTGCATGTGAAATTTTTATGTTAAAAACTCATAAAAAAGGATTTAAAAGATGAAATTTAAATTCTTAAAACATAGACATAAGCAAATAAACAATATGCAAAACATGAAATTTATAAAAAACAAATGATAACGGAGTTCACCCCTCCTAGGATACGTCTCTGGGCCACTTCCAATAAGAAGGTCAATCTTATTAAGTATTCAAAAGCTTACATACATGATTTTTTGGAAAGACCTCTTTGTTTTGTGAGTCAACAACTTAAACAGATAACACCACTGTGATCCTCTCGAAATTTTGATAAAAATGAGTATAAAATCGACGAGGTTTGCTTGAGGCCTCCTTTGGCATGCAAATCGATATGACTCTTCTTGTGCTGTATGAAACTGTACTTTTATCTCCTCAAGAACTGTGCACATAAATGATTGTACCTGCATGATGATATGTGTCAAATATTGGTGCCAAAGTTATGTTTTTTTTATAGTTTTAGTGATGGTTATTATAAGGTTTTTAGGCACACATGGGGGATCCATGCACCCCCTTTTTGGCCCCCATTTCCCCCTTTCAATTCTTATCCAAAAAATGTCAAAGCCCATTCAATGGTTGGGATTTGTCCCAGTGGTAATGCTTGGTATTGTTGAACCATAGGTCATGGGATCCATCCCCATTGAATCTGTTTTATGTGTTAAGTTGGTGCATTTGTTGTGTTGGTGGCATGTTTTATTGGCATACCACTTGAAATACCATTGGAGTTGCCTCCGATGGTTCCCTGGTGACTAGGATCGTGACTTAAATTCTACTCCATTGTTTTCATTTTTTGTTGGCTCCACCACATGACATATGGCCTTAGTGTTAGACATGGGTTCGGGGGCTAATCCCTCGATCCTGATTTTTTTTCCCAATTCAAACACATTCAACTTTAAATAGAATTTAAATCTATAGCATATTTTTTAAGTTTCCTTAATTGCTTAGATGATATTCTAAAACAATTTACAAGGGCAGGATCACTAAAAGAACAACAAGTATAGTCACACAAAAGAACACAAAGATTTATCTTGGGAAACCCTCAAGGGGGAGATAACTCAACCAAAATGGTGTAAAACCCCAAGGAAAATTATTCATTCTATTTTTAGTGCACCTCTTCTTCTCCCTCTAGCGAACTTGCTTGTGTGAAGTGAGTACAAATGAAGGAGGCACATCCCTATTTATATTTTCCTCTTGACTTGACCTAAACCCTAACTAGGGATGACTTTTCTAACTGACAAGGCCGACTTGACTAGTAAGACACCAAAAAATATTTATTATAATGACTCATGGGTAATATTGACTGAATTCCAACTAGAGGTTTACATTGGTTCTTTCAATGAAAATTACATGATCAATTACATCACTGAAACATGATAAAGGAGGAATAGAATTAGTACAACTAGAATATCTTTCTAATTTACAATATTTTAACACTCCCTCTTAACTAAGAAGGTATTCTATACCATAAAAAACCACTTTCACCTCTATACATGCGATTGTTGACTCTCTATATGTCATAGGAAGTTTTGTAACATCATCATGCATATTCATCATCAATCATATTCATCATCAATCATATTCAACAAAGCAAGTATGTGAATACAGAATCATCTTCTGTGAGTACTGGATCATCTTTTGAATCATCTTCTATAACACCAGTATGTGGATACTAAATCATTTTCTTCTTCAATATCAGTATGTTGATACAGAATCATCTTCTTCAACGTAAGTATGTGGATACTGAATCATCTTCTTCAACATCAGTATGTGAATATTGAATCATCTTCTTCAACATCAGTATGTGGATACTGAATTATCTTCTTTAATCACCATTATGTGGATACTTAATAATATTCTTCAACATCAGTATGTGGATATTGAATAATCTTCTGGAATATCAATAGGTGTTGAATCATCTTTTGTCATATGAGTATGTGAATACTAATTCATCTTCTACTACTAAAACATCTGCATGAAACATCAGTATATAAACACTAAAGTAACAACATCATCATTAACATGTTAGTGCTAAAACCTCATCATCAACAAACAAATATTACATCATTATTTTCAATATCAGTATAGAAATACTAGAACCACCTCATCAACATAAGCATAGAAATACCGAAACTGTCTCATCCACATAAGTAGGGAAATATTGGAACTACCTCATTAACATCAGTATAGAAATATTGAAACTGCCTCATCCTCATTAATATGTAAATACTAAAACTACCTCATACACATCAATATAGAAATACTGAAATTACTTCTTTCCCTTTGGCCATCTGGAGTAGCATCACAATGGGTTCTCTGGTTGATCCAGATGAGCATTTATCTGACTTACTAACCCTTTTGAGACAACAATCCTAGTTAGACAAATGGATCTCCCTAGGGACTAAACAAGCCTTGTCTCGCTTACTAACCCTTTTGGGACAAACAAGCCTAGCCAAAAATACTAATCCCCGTAGGATCAAACAAGTCTTGTTTGAATTACTAACCCTTTCGGGACAACAAACCTAGCTAGAAATACCCTACCCTAGACTAAGCTACCACACCACTGCAACAGAAAACCTTCTACCTCTTCTTCACTCCCTCTTTCAAGGGAGGTACTTTTGGACTACACTAATCTTGTCTCAAAATTATTCAAAATTTACACGATACATGGGATTAGTCAACACATCTGCCACTTGTTTCTTTGTGGGAACATACTTGAGCTTTACATCTCCCTTCTACACCATATCCCAGATGTAATAATATTTAATTTCGATATGTTTCGACATATCATGAAACACCAGCTTTTTTGTCATATTAATACAACTCTAATTATCGAAATGGATATCGGTCGCATCTACCTCTGCATCAAATAATCCTTCCAACATCTTGAAAATCTATTTGCCTCTCTCTTTTCTGTCTCGACCCATGGTTCAAAAACACCAAAATACCAATACTAAACCATAAGACATTGGCCCAATAGAGTAACTTCATTAGCAATGCTTGCGAGGCGCGCGCAGTCTCACCCGAGATATCTAATGGGTAACTACCGGAACCATGTTTCCACAGTTGGCGAGGGATTATAGTCCCTTGGCGCACAACTAAGGCTCATGAAGAAGGAAACTTGGCGTGACTGAGCACAATGGTATGTTAGCGCACACGACACAACCTGGTCCTTAACCTTAACAACTGGCGCAAATTGTGTGACGCAGCTGATTCATTGAACTAACAGACCATTTGTGACTTATGTTTTAACTTAAGATATTGACCACAACTTTCTTGCGTATTCCAACAATTCTTTAACAACTATTCATTCACTGGTTAACAATATGGTTCCATGCATTCAACAATAGCTCATCGACATACAGTAATCAAATAACAACCATTCAAATCAACAAATACAGCATAAATCAACCATTTAAACACAAATAATAACATGGAAACCCATCTAGGAAAAACCACCAAGGTGCTCTTCATAGGGTATGAGAAATGGATATAGCACCTTCCAGTCTACGACTTGTAGAGTGATCTTATGATATATCTCTATGATTCAAAATTGTTTCTCTCATTCTCTCTGGTTTATTCTTCTACCTACTCCTACTGATTTGTGCATGGCATGGATCAACTCTTCTATTTACTGTCTATGCACTTAGCTGCAAATTCCTCCTATTCCTAGCAGTTTCCGCACACAGCTGCAATATCCATGGCTCAACAGCCTCCTATTGCTACTAGACTCCTCTCTGAACCTTCTCTTCTACTAACTATAACTCAAAATACAGCAAACATGGAATCCTCAGCTCTGGACAACTGATGCGTAACCAACAATGACCAAAGAATACAACACCCAATGACCAAAAACCAACCCTTATACAGAACGGGTTCTTCTTATTTATAATTTCTATCAGACCATGCAAGGTCGACTACATACTAATCAGTTACAGGTTGTGATCAGTCGTCAAAACAGGCTGTCATGGACTGACACAAGGAACTATCGATCTGACTTACAAATATTCTTCCATACATGTGTTGCTGTAGGATTACGCCGTCTTTAGCGGCCATGATCTCCACTTATCGCTTTCCGGCCGTTATCACCTATATGCCCACATGCTTGCCTTTCCTCTGTCGTGTGCATCTCCATTCTGTCTACACTGGTCCCTTTGCTTCCTTTGCGACCTTCCTTCCTTCCTATCGCGCCATGACGTACCTTATTCCTTTTGCTTACATGTTAACTTCTTCCTTATGCTCCTTTCCTAGCCCAACAGGCCCCCAACACTCACATTTGGCTTGTTAAGTTGCCACTAAGAAAAAATGGACTTGTCCATGAAATCCTATGTCCCAAAATTGATTTTTTTTCCCGCAATTTTTTTTATGAATCTGGCGTTGACTACGTTGTAGGACCAACCTTGTCTTGAAACTACTTCACCATATTTTGCACCCTTGTAACTTTGTCTAATACCTCTTTTTCTTGTGCGACCAATTTCTCTACTCGGTAGGAACTGATATGTTCCGACTGACCTGTGTCTGCTTACTATGCGATAGTCTCAAGTTTTTCCTTCAGCGGTTGAATACCGTTGGTGATGCACGCTGCTTTTCATTGATGTACTTCAACTTCTGATTCTCTATCCCACTCTCTATCTTGAAGAGCCTAGACCTCCTGCTACAACCGCTTGATTTTAGTCATCTTGGCCACTTTCTCTTGGAAGGAAAGCTTCTTCATGTCTTATTTCTCCACTATGATTTTATCTTTAGTTGCACTCTTGTTTTCCCTTATTCTTTCAACAGTTGCATCCTCCATAAGCGCTTCCCATACTGCGAAAACGTATTCTAGTGCCTTAGCACATGATGTTTCTCCTTGTTTTATTTTTCTAGCAGCCTTAGACACTGCTTTTCTTCGCTCTTCAAGCTCCTTAGGAGGTGTGCTCGGCACTTGTTTGGCTTGTAGCTCTTCTACCTGCTTCTGGAGATCTTGCGTGATATTTTCTAGCCTAGTTACCATAGCCATGGAGTCCTCATCTTCTTGGACTACCTTAGGTGGGAATTTTGCAACGACATTATTGATGGTCTCCGCTAATGTGACATGGTTTTGCTCACACGCCCATATTTCCTGTTCCTTCTCAGTAAGAATTTTGATGCGCCCCTGAAGTTCTTGTTATTTTTCCTTCAATAGGGCCTTGCGCACCTTTTCCTGCTTTCATTGTTTTGTTTCCTGATAGGCAACAACATTCTCTCTTACCCGAATTTTCGATGCGACTTCCTACTACACTTCATAGAATTCGCTCAGGGGCATCTTGGAGAAGTCTAATTGGAGTGTGGAAAACTCCTTTAGAGAATCATCAAAGGCACTCGGGTCTATTCCAGTTTCTAGTGTGCTCGCCTAGATTTTCACTTTGATAGGTGGCACTAACTCTGGTGCGACTACTGGGACATTGGGGTCAACGCCATATGTTTCATCCTTAATAGTGGCTTTGACCTCATTGATAGCTTCTATCAACTTATTCAGGTGGTCCCCAACTTGTTCAGCTATGTTTTATTGTTGCATCTTCAGGATAGCAAGGATGTCTTGTGCGACTTTAGCAACAACTGCTGTGAGCTCCTCCACATCGTATTTTGTCAGAGTGTCCGTGTTTGATGCTTTGTCAGCTTTTTGCTTTTTGTGATGTGGCTGGCCTTCTTGTTGCCTTGTTTTTTTCTGGTTCTACACATGCTCTGTAATTGGTGTGCACTCCAAATCACTGTGATATGAGCTACGCCTATCGTCATAATCTTGTTCTTCCTCATCCTACGGTCGGTTATCCTTCCTGTCGCCTCCTTCATTACCTTTTCCATGAACTTGGTGAAGTGGTGGGTCCTCTTCAACCTTTCCTTTGGGCAGTGGTTTTTCTAGTGGGATACGCCATTCCTCCAGCCATAGGTGGATGATTGCATCCACATCCTCATCTGTCACCATGAATCCCGCATGGTGCACTTGTTTGGTTGAGTCCCTTTTCGGATCTAGAATCATATTATGTGCTCCGGCATGAAAATTGATAAATGCTGTGTACCTATGTACCTTCACAGTGTTGATTCGGTGGGACCAGTGGACAACATCACACAATTCCTCTACATGAAAAAAGAACTTGATGTTGTTGTCCTTCCACTGGGTTTGGTATTTCTTGTCATCCCACAAGTTTTGGTATCTTGTGCCATGGCAAGGTAGTGGGACATCCATTTGCACATAGTCTGGTGGCTTGGCCCACATGGTGAATGAGATTAAAATAAGAATCTAGGAATAATGGAATTTGTAGGTGGGTTCATGTTGGGCTTGCATTGCATCATCTATGATCTCGTTCAATAGGTACCATGACCAATTGAACCCTCCACCCAGCACGCATAATTCTATGAGTTCCACCTTCACCACCAGAGACTGATTGGGTCTCATCTTGTGTAGCAAATTACAAGATAAGATCCTCGCAGCAAACCGCACACTTGTCTTCTTGATTGGGCAGATTAGGAATCCCCTCTTTGTGCATCCCAAGTTATACTTTTCCTTGATGTGGTTGGTGTCTTTCCTAGCCAAGTATGGTTTCATTTGGGAGGCCTGTTATCATCGAAATCAGCTCGACGTCGACCAAGTATGGTCGATCGATCCACAAGAATTCTCAGTGAAAACATACCATCAACTGCTTTACATAAGTGTTTAATTGTATACTGTGGTTGAAATGGGGCATAAAAAGTCTGTTGATAAAAACTGCATAGGAAACTCCCTCATCATGAGAACTTATGCTCCACTTGGGTTGGGCTGGTTTGGGACCATGCAGTCTGCTCTCTTTAATCCATCCTGCAGTCGAGTGTCAAAGTCCTCAAATTTCAACTTAGCCAACTTGGGAATGATGTCCATTAGCAGGGGGACATTATTAGGGATCCATGGCATTGCCAGAGTTGTAGTCGCCTTCCTTGGGAGGTCCACCTTGGGCACATCAACTCTCCTTGGATGAACGTAGTACAAGAAATTCTCATCTTCTTCCTCAGTATCCAACCCTCTGCGTGGTGGTGAGTATTCTTCCATGGAGTTGTCCTCCTCTTGTTCCTCTTCCATGGGTGCTTTACCCATAACATCCACATGAGTGGTAGTCTTGTGTTTCTTCATCTGCGGTGGTCCGAACGGTCCTGTAACTACTTTTTGAGCGGGTTGTCTTAGTTCCATGACAGGTGTTGCAGTTGTAGGAGAATTTGGTGGTCTTTGAGCTAGGTTCGACACAATGTTTGAACCAAGGGTCGGGATGGTAGCGTGATCAACCCCATTGACAGGTTTCTTTCATGTTCTCACCATTGGATCAGTCTCTGGTTGGTGCTGTGGTTGCTGTATCTCAGGGGATGTAATCTCTTCTTTGATTGGGCAACTAAAGATAACAATTGCATCTGATGGCTCACTATCACTAGGGATCTCAATGACCATGGGCATTGGATTACTTCAACAGGGTTCAACTCTGTAATCACTTGGCTCTAGTTCTCTGTATCTTTCTCTGTGGTCATACAAGAATTCTTGCTGGTGAATCCTTGCACTTATACCTGCCACCATGTCATGTAGTCATCATGCAATAGGTGGTTAATGTCTAATCTATCGCTACTGCATCCATTCATTAAGTTGTTAAGTTGAGTGATGCATTGTTTCTGTCAAAATAGTTATGGTGGATCTATCGGATGTGACCTTATTTCACACTGTCATTCTCCTTGTATCTTGTCGAATTAATGAAACTTAGCTGTTACAGCTGCCTCAATATTTGCCGGATATTCACACTTTAATGTCGGCTAGCATATCATTTTTGCTTTTTGCAGCACTTTCGACCTTTTTGCTGCACTTTTTGATTTTCCATGCACTTTTCCCTTCTCTTGCCCTTCGCACTTGTTCTGTTGTGGATGTGCAACAAAGAAATTTTTACGTCTTTTAGACCTTCCCTATTTTTTTCCCCGCGTAGCATGATTCTAACCCAGGATGTTATGACCTTCGTAGTATGGTTTCAGGCGACTGCCATTCACCATACCCATGACATAGGTACCGTCTATCTTCTATATTTTTATTGCACCCACGTCAATGATGTGTGTGACCACATATGGTCCTAGCCAATGTGTCCTTAACTTTCATGGGTGTTTGAAAAATTTGCTGTCATATAGAAACACAAGTCCTTCGACTTTGAATGGTTTAACCTTGATAAGACAATCATGCCATGCTTTATGTTGATACTTTTTAACTGTCTGATGGATTCATATGATGAAGCATTCTTCTTCAATTTGCACGATCTGTGTCAGCCTCTGCTCGACAGCATCTCCATCAGTCATTCCAGTCAGCACGACGATTCTTAGACTTGGCACAATGTACTCCATTGGCACAACAACTTCTTGTCCATATACTAATTTGAATGGGGTATTCCCTATTAGTCTCTTGTAGGTTGTGCAATATGCCCATAGCACAACTGTTACTTTCTGATCCTAGTCATCTCGGTGCACGTTGCATACCTTGGTCAATGCATTTTCCAGAATCTTGTTGAAAGCTTTGACTGTTCCATTCGCTTGAGGATGGTAGGGACTCATCTTCTTATGCTGGATCTGAAATTTTACATTCAGCTCAGCAATCACTTTGTTAACAAAATGTGTACCTTGGTCACTTAGTAGTATCTTTGGACAACCAAATCAGGTGACTACGACCCACTTGTCAAATTCTTGAACGGTTATCTATGATGCAAGTGGCATGACATCGTGGCACAATGGTTACCTGTCCTTTGAAAAATATCACAATGCTTGCAGAAGCTTTTTGTATCCATGTGTATGGTTGGCTACCATAATCCTACCTGCAATATCTTACACATTGTCGCTTTTCCTGCGTAGTGTCCTCTTGCGACACCAGCATGTGCTTCACTCATAACCCAAGGTCGTTCATAGTAAAAAATACAACAATGTAGTACCTCATCCGCACCCAGCTTATATAGATGTCCAATGATCAATGTGACATAAGAAACTATGATGACCAAGTGTTTCTTTTGGTCAGTTGACATTCCTTCAGGTGCATATCCTGTCCTAAAAAAGTGAATAATGGCATTAAAATCATGGTTCTGGTTGTCCATCACGTGGATCACACATAGTTGTGCGTCGAGAAAATTATCTTCCAAGCTGGTTGGATCTTCACCACTCTCTATCCTTGATAGGTGGTCTAGTCCAACATTCAGTCGACTAGGCCTAACAATGACCTCAAAATCAAAATCTTGAAATAGGAGAAGCCATCTACATATCTTCCCTCCCAACATTGGCTTATTGATTAGGTATTTCAGCACTGAATGGTCAGTGTACATCTGAAAATGTCCACCCAACAAATAGTGTCGGAATTTTTGAAGTGCATCGACCATAGCAAGGCCTTCTCTTTCTGTCATTGTGTAGTTCTTTTCTGCTGTTGATAGTTTCCTTCTTGCGAAAGAAATAGGATGGTCAAGTGCACCCTCTCTTGGTTGCATCAGGACTATGCCAAGCGGGATAGATGATGCATCAACATGCACATGGAATTCCTTCTTCCGGTCCAGGAATATAAGTATTGGTGCAGTGGCCATTGCAGTATTCAATTTATCCAAGCTTTCTTGACATTTTGTTGTCCACTGGAACTTTGCGTCTTTCTTCAACAGTTTATCCATAGGAATGGTTATTGATGCATATCCTCTTATGAACTTCTAGTAGTAGCTTGTATGTCCCAAAACTGACCTGAGTTGCATGACTGATGTAGGTGGTGGTAAGTCTAGGATAATCACAATATTTGCTGGGTCGACCAAAATACCTTTGTGACATATGACGTGACCCAACAGCACGCCAAATGGTGTGCAAAAAATACATTTTTTAGAATTAAGAACAATATGATACTAGTGACAATAGTTCAACATCATGCACAGATTCTTAATATGGTCTCTTACTAGACCAAACACAGTCCAATGATCAAATTATACCTCAAGAAATTTATGAATAAAATATTTAAAAGTAGAGAATACTATTCTAGAAAAAATAGTAGGTGCATTCTTGAGTCCAAAGGGCATTACCATATATTGGTAGCATCCCCATTTAGTGACGAAGGTTGTTTTATGTCGATCCTCCTTCGTGATTTTGACTTGATGATAATCCAAAAATCCATCAGTAAATGAATACATCTCTTTCCCTTCGACACTTTCAAGTACTTCATCTATAAATGGTGTTGGGAATGGATCGTGCAATCATACATCATTCAGCTTTCTTAAGTCAACATAGATGATGACTTCTCCTATTCTATTCTTATCCTAGATCACTATAGGGCTGATCCATTCTGACTGCTCAATAGGTTCAATAATTTCAGCATCAAGAATAGGATCCAGTTTTGCTTTTACCCTATCTTTATACTTGGGGTTTATCTTATATGGTTGCTGCTTACTGGGTTTTGCATCTGGTCACAGGGGTATTTTCATCTCCCCTAAGTCTCCCACTATTCCCTTCATTTTAGAGAACATGGTAGGGAATAGGTTCCAATATTCATGCAGTAAATTCATGATTTTCAAAAATTGTCTCTTCATCCCAATAATCTCCTATATTGCGAACTTTGGGTTGTTTGGTGACCCAATGTTTACTTTCTTAATTTTTAATGGCTTAAGGAACTGGTCACTTGAAATACCACTTCCTTCTACTTTGTGTGTGCTTTTTGATTCCAATATGTCTATGTTAGTTGGATCATCATCTGGATCTCTAGCTAGGTTGTAGCAAGACATCCATTGCTAAATGGTCACACTGCACTAGTGAGAGTTAGCCTCTTCGACAAGGATCTCAACAAATATATTTTCCTTTATAGCCTGAAGCATAGCATCAACTGTAGGGTTCTCATCAGCAAATTCAAATGTATGTGCAAATTGCTTAGCGAGCCCTTCCCACTCTTGGGTTCCTTGTCGCAATTCAATAGATGCATACCAGGTTCCAAGTGTCATTTCCAATGTATGTATAAAATTATGGACCCACTTTTGCTGCGGTTATTCTGCAAATACCATACGACAATGATTAATATGTTCCACAGGGTTTTCTAACCCTAAATACTTATGGTTTACAAGGGTGACCTCTTCTTTGAATCTGACTTCCATCAATCTTCTGCACTGTGGCTAGTTTGTTATAGAGTTCTTATGTGCACCCCATTATCTAGCAGGCGTAGATTTTAGTGCATGATCCAGCTCAATCACTGGGACTCCATTACAAGTCCTTCAAACTCATTTAAGAAAATGCACCAACAATAAATTTTGTGAGTTGGAATTAAAGAACCAATAGAATTTCAATAAAATGAGTCAACCATAATGGTTGAATTGACATATTTGTCATAAAAGAAAACTACTTTTTTTGTTCGTATTTTTGACATATCTCCCTGTGTTTTTACTCAAATTTCAAGAGGGAGAGCTTGTTGGATGTGGAATTTAATTCCGCATCCAATGATTACCCACACTGCATACTTCTAACGGACCCCGCTACCCTAAAAATAAGAAATACCTGAAAAAATGTGATGATGATGTCATCATCACATTTTTTCAGGTATTTCTTTTTTTGGAGTAGCGGGGTCTATCAAAAGTATGTAGTGTGGGTACTCGTTGGATGTAGAATTAAATTCCGCATCCAACAAGCTCTCCCACTTAGAATTTGAGTAAAAATATAGGGAGATATGTTGAAAATACGAACAACAAAAGTAGTTTTTTTCATTCTTCCTCCAAAATTAATAACTATTATTTTATTATTTTCCTTAAGAGTCCCATTTTAGACCTCAAATTTCCTCTAATGGAGGGGACCAGTACACATGTGTCATTCCCATACTTTCCCAGGTTTGTTGCGTCAAAATATTGACATCGAATCCCAGGTCTAAACTGATGTAATCCATGTCATAGTTGCCTATCTACGCAGTCATTCTTAACTCACAACTAGTTTTAAACTTCTTCCCCACTTGGTTAAATTTATTTTCAAGTTGTGTCTCTATGGGTATCTCTTCTATCCTTTCTTGTTGTTCACCAATAACATCTTTATCTTGTATTAGCGTTAGACAACTTGACAAGAAGGATTTGAGCTTACTAACCTTTTGTGGGACATTCTTCTGAAATATGCGGTGAAATCGTTCAGGCATCTCCTTTAATTATTCTGACATTGATGGTTCTGCTAGATCCACAAACTCTGGTCACACCTCCAAGAATACTTCCTTTTGTTTTTGGATGTCGAACGATTCTTTCTTTTGTGTCGCAGGTTGTACCTGCGGTTGCAGTTGTTCTTGTGATTTATGTTGATCAGCTCCGGTCGCAGCCCCTCCTTGTGTTATGATAGCGGCATTCGGTTCTCGTGGTTCAATCATGATCATCTAAACATTCATGTTGGGATTTGGGTTTGCGTTCTATGTAGGGTTAGGTCATGCAATAGTCCTTGCTTGCCATTTTGCAATCAACTGAGGACATTGCTCCACATTATGGTCTTGTCCCTTATAGTATGAACATGTCTTTGCAGGTTCTAAGAAATATATGGAATAGTAACCCATTTTTCCATAGTTATAGCATGTAACTTGGCATCTTCCTCTTCCAAACTTTCCTCTTCATCTGAAGTTTCCACCACCCCTTTCCTACAGGTGTGGTTTATGTGGTGGGTACTGGTTTTGCTGGTAGTGTGGGTGGTAGTGATTTTGTTGCACATACAGCTACTGAGGTGCGTACTAAGGTTGATACTGATTTGGGTATTGATTGGGTGGGAACTGTGCAAGCTGATACAATGCTTGCATCGGTTTATCCTGATCGAGCCCTTCATTTTTCAGTGAGTAGGTGTCAGCACTCTTTTATTTCAAGAGATGGCATGCTCTGCAATCCTTTTCTTCATGTCCTACTGACTTACAAAATTTACAAAAGAGGTTTGTTAGGGTACTTACAACCTTTTGAAAATATAAACACTCCTTGTCGTGATGCCCTCTAGACTGGCATATGCAACACCATGGTATCCCATGGCCATTTAATGGGTTTGGTGCACTTGATGCGATATAGTTCATGAAGGTCGGACAATTATCCTTAGTATGCCCATCCTTTCTACATTTCTTGAACCATAAATCTTCTTGTGCTTCCTTACCCTTCTTGATTTCCTAAAGTTGTATTGTCTAATTAGCCAACTGCGATTGAATCTGTACCATTCCTACGACACCATAACCAATGGGCGAGGCCTCTAGCTTCATTTCTAGCTCTAGCGCTTCTGTCTACGACTCAATATTTTGCTGAATTAATGGCCCTCAGATGTGTGGTAATAACACAACAATAAACCACCCTTTACGTTGTACATCCGACATTTGGAAGATTACCTTGGCCATCAAAGTTTTAAACCGTTGGTCAAAGTCCCATACTGATTATGTTGGTGCTTGCTTTATCTCTTTGATCTCAGTAATGCATTGTGACTCAGACTTTGGTTTTCTGAACTCAGAGATCATTGCAGCTTGGATCTCATCCAGAGTCTTCTGCGGTGTTCCGACCGGTGTGGCACAAAACTTTATATACCAATCTAGCGCACGACCGTAAGAGTCATGATCATTTGTTCCTTGTTTATGTCTGCGTTATAGGCCAAATGAACCATTCAAACAACCTCATAAAGGAACCAATGTTGCTCTGGATCTTCTACTCCATTTCCATTGAATGTGGGTAACCAAATATCTACTCCAGCCATTGGGTTGGTGCTGGGGTTTTTTGGTAATGGATTCAAAGGAGGTATACTTTCCAACATATTAGTCGCAATACCAACGTTATTAGTATTAGTATTCCTCTCTAGGGATGAGACTCTAGATCTCATCTTTGGTGATATTGCTGGTGTGATGTAATTATGTCCTAACCTTGGTGTCTTGATAGAGTCTTCAGAGTTTTCTGGTCCTTCTTAAATTGGGCTATAGTCCTCCTCTTCATCACAAGACCCTTCATCTTCGTGCGACTGAAGTTTGTGTTCACTCTCCTCAAACAAACTAGGTTCTATCTCTCTCTTTTGGTATTTCTTCTTTTCCCTGATCTAAATCTCCTTCCACTCCTTAGGAATCCCGCTTCTATTTTAGGCTCTTTACTTCTAGGGAACATCTCAACTCACCCTCTCCCATTTTATTAATAGGTCATCTACGACATATCCTCCTTCACAGGCATGCGACTCAACTACTCAACTACAAGATACCCTTCTCATAGGTGAGCATCTTGATCCATTCACTGATAGATAGCGAATACCTTCTTCGGGGTGCTTGGAAAAAATTTCTTTCAACCTCACTATACAAGGTTATAGTGTCTACCGCGAACTTAGTAATGTATCCTTGCAAGATACTGTCAACCCAAAAATCAATAGCTCTAGAGATAACGTTACTTACACTGGTTACCTCATGAACCAACTGATTACTCCAATCGACGACTTCTCTTCTTTGAAAATTTTTCTGCCTAGTCGCCAACCTTGTCAACCACTCGTGCAGTATAATAGGGAATTCTGCAAAGAAGACCTCATGGATATCAAAATATATATACTTGTCTACCCAGTTTTCTATGCTCAACCGTGACCCTGTGCTCTCCTCTTGCACAAATGCTAACGTTTTAGAGTCTAGCCAGTCTTCTATCTCTTTCTTCGTTGGATGGCACAACATTTCCCTTGACTTAAATGATTAAGGGTCCCATAAACAGAACCATTTTTTGGCCTCTCTCTCTTTTCTATCTCGACCCGCGGTTCAAAAACACCACAATGCCAACAATAAACCACAAGACATTGGCTCGACAGAGTAACTCCATTAGCAACACTTGCGAGGTAGGCATAGTCTCACCTGAGATATCTAATGGGTAACTACCGGAACCATGTTTCTATATTTGGCGAGGGATTATAGTCCTTGGTGCACGGTCAAGGCACTCGACGAAGGCAACTTGGACGATGGGAGGGTTCCTATGCGACTAAGCACAATGGTATTTTAGCACGCACGACATAATCTGGTTTTTAACTTTAACAACTGATGCAACTTGTGCAACATAGCTGATTCCTTGAACTAACAGACCATTCATGACTTATGTTTTAACTTAAGAAATTGACCACAACTTGCGTGCGTATTCAAACAATTCTTTAACAACTATTCATTCACTAGTTAACAATATGGTGCCATTCATTCAACAATAGCTCATCAACATACAGTAATCAAATAAAAACCATTCAAATCAACATATACAACATCAATCAACCATTTAAACAAAAATAATAACATGGAAACCCATATGGGAAAAACTACCATGGCGCTCTTCATCGGGCACGGTAAATGGATATAGCACTTTGCAGTTTGTGACTTGAATACCGATCTTATGATATGTCTTTATGCCTCAGACTTCTTTCTCTCATGCTCTCTATTTTATTCTTCTACCTAATCCTACTAATCCACACATGGATTGGATCAACTCTTCTGTTTACCATTTGTGCACTCAGCTGCAGGTTCCTCTTATTCCTAGTAGTCTACCCACACAACTACAAGATCCACGGCTCAACAACCTCCTACTACTACTAGAATCCTCTCTGATCCTTCTCTTCTATAAACTCTAACTCAAAATACAACAAAAATTGCATCCTCAGCTCTAGAGAACCAATGCGTAACCAACAATGACCAAAAAATACAACACCCAATGACCAACAACCAACCCTTACACATAATGCTTTCTTCTCATTTATAATTTCTATTAGACCACCTAGGGTCAATTTCATACTGCTTATCAATTATAGGTCTTGATCAGCCGTCAAAATAGGCTGTCATGGACTAACACAAGCCACTGTCAACCTGACTTACACATTAGAGGAAATTTGGGGTCTAAAATGGGCCTTATAAGAAAACGTGCCAAAATAAGTTTTTGTGAGTTGGAATTCAAGAACCAATAGAATTTCAATAAAATAAGTCAACCATAATGGTTGAATTGGCATATTTGTCATTAAAAAAAACTACTTTTTTTGTTCGTATTTTCGACATATCTCATTGTGTTTTTACTCAAATTTCGATCGGGAGAGATCATTGGATGCGGAATCAAATTCCGCATCCAACGATCTCTCCCAATCGAAATTTGAGTAAAAACACAGGGAGATATGTTGAAAATACGAACACAAAAAGTAGTTTTTTTCTTTCTTCCTCCAAAATTAATTAATATTATTTTATTATTTTAACCATTATTTTATTCTTTTCACTATTATTTTATTATTTTCCTTAGGAGGCCCATTTTAGACCCCAAAATTCCTCTAATGAATATTCTTCCATACGTGCGTTGCTGCAGAATTATGCCGTCTTTAGCGGCCATGATCTCCACTGGTCTCTTTTCGACCATTTTCACCTGTACGCCCATATGATTTCCTTTCCTCCATTGCGTGCATATCCTTTCTTTCTGCACTAGTTCCTTTTCTACGTTTGCGACCTTCCTTCGTTCCTATCACATGCACGATATACCTTCTTTTTCTTCCACGTGAACTTCTTCCTTGTGCTCCTTTCTTAGACCAACAAAATCCATACTGCTTCACTGCAGGATGAACTTGCTGCAATATATTCAGCTTCTGTCATGCTAAGTGAAATACTGTACTTCTTTCTACTAAACCATTAGATCATGATTTATCCCAAACTAAAACAACATCTTTAAGTGCTATTTCTATCTTCGACATTTCTTTCCCAATCTGAATCTGTAAATCCATGTAGTCTCGTCTCACCATCTAATGCATATATGATATTATAATTAAATGTGCCCTTAATGTACCTCATCGCATGTTTTCCTCCCACTAGGTGAATATGTCTAAGTTTCACCATATACTGACTTATAGTGTTTACAACAAAACATATATATGTCCTCGTATTGGCTACGTACATTAGTGAACCAATATTTTATCTGTATAAGCTAACATCCACTATATTCGAATAATCATCATTCAAGAGATTCAAATTTGTTGTCATTGGAGTAGGCATAGCCTTACAATCCATCATCCCAAACCTCTTTAGGATCTCTATTGTGTATTTTCCTTGGTTTAGGAAAATCTTATCTGGATACTGCCATACTTCAAGAACTATAATGTAGTGCATCATTCCAAGGTAGTTCATCTTAAATTCTACAACGAGCTTCTTCTTGCATTTGTTGATGGGCTTCTCTTCACCTGTCAAAAATAAATCATCTACATATAGTATTAATATAATAATCCACCATCCTCAACTTTATAGTAGAGTTTGGAATTTGCTGTACTCTTGGTAAATCCAAAAATCATCAAGAAACCATCAATTCTTCCATACCATGATCTGGGTGCTTGCTTCAACCCATACAATTCCTTCTTAAGTCTGCATACATGAGGTTTTTTATTATTTGTCTCAAAAACTTGTGGTTGTTCAATGTATACTTCTTCTTCTATTACTCCATTTAGGAAGGATGGCGTCACATCGATTTGATGAATCTTCCACTTCATCTTGTATTCCAAGGGAAGGATGGTTCTAATTGAGGTGTACCTTGCTATTGGTGAAAAGGTATCCTCATAATCGATTGCTTCCTTCTGGGAGAATCCATGGGCTACAAATATTTCCTTGTACTTCTCTATACTGTCATCTATTGAATGCTTTTTTTTGTAGATCCATTTCGAGGATACTACTGAATTTCTCTTTAGTATTCATACTAATTCCCATGCATCATTCTTTATAATGGTTTGGTATATATCGACCATGGCATCTACCCATTCCTTCTCCTTTATAGCTTCTTCAAAGCATGTAGGTTCTTTGTCAATGAGATTTCACATCAAATCCACATAACTGGGGTATGGATTTGGCTTCTTTCTTTATCAAATGGTTCCTCCTGGGACACTATATTTCTTCTTCTTCAATTAATTCTTATTCCCAAGCAGGATTTCTTTTGCGTGAGATCATCTCACTAGGAAACTCTTCACGTCTTTGAGGTTCTATCATGTCATGGTCCATAGGTATTTGTTCTTCCTCCTCATTTCTGACTGGTTTAGAAACTTCTACAACTCTAGAAGCTTCATGCTCTTCTTTGACTTCCTTAAATTTCCTTAATTTTTTGAAAGTTGCATCTTCGTCAAAAGTAAAATTTCTTCTTATTTCAATTTGATGTTATCCTCGGATATATATTTGATAAGCCTTTGATTTCTCACTATATCCTACTTCGATTTTTTCTCCTTGTGAATGTGTATGTATACCAGACAACCAAATATTTTTAGGTGGATGACTTCAGGATTTTCTACGGTAAACATCTCTTCTGGTGTCTTATTCTATACATATATTGTTGTTCTAGCTACTTCTTCCCATAGGTACATAGCTACATTTTGATCATGGATCATGTATTTTACAACTTCCATGATAGATCTATTCTTCCTTTCTGACACACCATTTTTTTGTGCATTATAGGGAATGGTGGGCTCCCTCTTAATCCCAAATTCTTTGTTGTACTCGTTGAATTCTCCTCCATTATTTGATCTTAAGGACTTGATCCTATTTTCAGAGAGGTTTTATACAAGAGACTTAAACTCCTTGAACTTCTCAAACACTTCATCCTTGTTCTTCAAGAAATAGATCCAAGTTTTGCAGGAGTAGTCATCAATGAAGGAAGCATAATATATATAACTGCTTAATGAAGTAGTTTCCATTGGACTGCATATATCTGAGTGAACAATGTCTAGAATCCCTTTTGATTTACTGTCATTGATTAAATAAGGGTTCGTGGTATTCTTTCCTTGTTCACATCCTTTGCACACTCCTTCATGATTTACCTGAATCCTTGATAAACCTTTCACCACCTTGCTTACAATTGGTAATGCTTTGTAATGTACATGAGAAAGTCTTCTATGCCACAACTCACATGGGCTTATGGTTCTAGTCATCAAGGCTAAGTATACATTCCCCTTTAATATGTAGATTCCTCCTTTAAATCCAATTACTACTGCATCATATATAGTTTTTTTTTTGTCTGCATGAAAAATTCACCATCCAAGAAAGAAACTCTAAAACCTTTCTTATCTAAGGCAGAGATAGAAAGGGGATTTTTCTTTAGTCCTGGGACATACAAGATATCCTTCATCTTCATGGACTTTCTGGAGTCCAACTAATAAGAATATTCTTGCATCCCTTTGAAGGGATATTGGAAATCATCTCCAAGCATTAATTTATGTGGGGAATCCTTATGTACAAGACAAGAGAGTGAATCCTTATAACCTGTCATGTGCTTGGAGGCACCAATTATCATTACTAGGAGAGACTAAACATGTGACTGCTGAAATCAAAACATATTTTTCACTGGAATTTTCATCTTCTTTAGTTATTTCTTCATCTTCTTGATCATTGTATTCATCTGCATGGGCCTGGGATATATTTTTCTTCTTCTGGATTTGGTATGCCCTCAGGGGACAGTTTATTGAGATGTGTCCCATCTTATGGAAAGTGAATAATTCATAACCTGATAAGCACTTCTTAA
This sequence comes from Pseudotsuga menziesii, assembly GCA_001517045.1. Classification (NCBI taxonomy): domain Eukaryota; kingdom Viridiplantae; phylum Streptophyta; class Pinopsida; order Pinales; family Pinaceae; genus Pseudotsuga; species Pseudotsuga menziesii. The sequence goes on along the minus strand of LPNX010996776.1, from coordinate 147,322 downwards.
ACTTATTATTCTTCTTAAAATATTGAATTTTCTTGGGAAGAAGATCATAACTCTTCCTGTTTTTCTTTCCTTTGGTATGGACTTCCAAGGCTTGATCTTCATTTTCATTTAGATTTTCTTCTCTGACTACTATTCTTTCTTCTTCTTGAACACATTCTCCCCATAACTTTCAGAACTTGGTCAAATTTCTTATGGAGCATATTCCTTGAATAAAAGATTACCAATCTCTTGGAAGACCATTCAGGGTGATCATTACAATTTCTGCTTCTTCTATCATTTCACCAATAGCTTCCAGATGCTCCTTGATTTGGCATACTCTTGTGAAGTATGAGTGCATGGTTTCTGACTTCTGAACCTTCACACCTTTGAGTTTATTTCTCAAAGTCATCTTCTAGTTTGTATTTCTTCCTTCAAATAGGATGGATAGGGAATCAAACATTTCCTTTGGTTTTATCCTTGAAGATACTTGAGGGATCAAGTTATGTTTGATGGATTCAGCTATGATCCTTTTATCCTTGATCATATACTTCTTGTGCTTGGCCTTAGCTTCATCTCCTTCTATTTCTACAACTTCCTTCTTTATGAAGCCTTCTAGATCATTCTCTCTTCTAGGATGAGCATGATCTGATACTTCCATGCTCTAAAGTTCTCAACACCCTCAAGATTATCATCTAGCATGGTATTGTTTGTCATATTTAATAGAATGATAACTTCAAATGGAAATAGTAGAAACAATACTTACTTGGAGAAGACTATTCCTGGATGACTATCTTCGGGATGACCTAGGGTTCGATGGGAAAACCCTAATTTTTCAATTGAGATCACTTGTAGGGATGAGTGGTGGAAAATATGCACCTCCCTAAGGAGAGCTAGACTATATATCTATTTTTCAGAGATTGATGATGGAACCTTAATAAAAATTAATCCCTAGTTCTTCTCGATAATAGTGTTGGGCCCAAAAGTGAAACTTTTTAGAATTCAGTTTTGTTTTCACAGAAATATGCACCTTCCTAGGGTGCATTGAGTGAGCCCTATTTTCTGGTTGATTTGTTGAGGGAATTGTTCAGAGCACCAAATCCTATCTTTACAATGTCTCCTTTCAGGATGGCTTTGATACCATGTTAATTTTTCTTAATTGTTTAGAATATATTCTAAAACAATTTACAATGGCAAGATCATTGAAAGAACAATAAGTATAGTCACACAATAGAGAAAAAAGATTTATCATGTGAAATCCTTGTGGGGGAGAAAACCTAGCAAAAATTCATTAGTACTGAACTCAACCAAAACAGTGTGAAACCCCAAGAAAACTTCTTCTTTCTCTTTAAGTCGCACTTCCTCTTCTCCCTCTAGTGAACTTGCTTGCTTGAATTGAGTACAAATGAAGGAGGCACAATCCTATGTATATTTTACTCTTGACTTGACCTAAACCCTAACTGGGTCGAATTGACTAGTAAGACATCAAAATAATATTTATTATAATGAGTCATGGGTACTATTGACCAGAATTACATCTAGAGGTATACATTGATTCATTAAATGAATCTTACATGATCAATTACATTTGTGACATCTTCCGAAGGAGGGCTACAATTATTACAACTAGAATATCTTCCAAAGTGACAATATTTTAACAATATTAAGGACAAACAATGAGTTTGTTGGGTATATGGATGGCATGAAGGCATAGGAGGCTAGGTGGTAGCGGGTTCGATCCTCCCCAACTCCACCATTTTTTGGTAAAATACACAATAAACTACCAACAGAGCTGCCACATGACAGTCCCTAATTGGCTCATGTCAATTCTACCAAGTCTGAACCTTCTTGACCATGTGGAATCCTACTATTGGTCTAACAAATATACCATGTCATCAAACATGTCCACATGGAACCCTATGGTTCTTCTACGTGGCACCCTATGTTGAAATATTGTAACTTCAAAGGATATTCTAAATTTATTTTATTGATATGCCCAAAGGGAGATGTTATTATTCCAACATCGGGATGTTACTATTGTTATTGATCATCGTAGAGTCATGAGGAAAATCTTCCATTATAATTCGGGTCAATAGTACCCCAATGGATAATATAAAATATTGTTTTGATTCTTCCTAGGTGAATTCATCCCATATAGTTTAGTGGGGTCGACTTGATTAGGGTAAAAGTCATTTGACTTAAAGTGTATAAATACAGGAGTTGTGATTCTCATTAGAACACATAATCACTCACTTGAGTAGCATATAGGAGAGAGAGAGAGAGAGAGATTAGAAAGGAGGAGAATACATTTTTTGTGTTTTATCTTATACATATTATATATAGGAAGTTTTGTTGGGTTTTCTTCCCCTTGAGGGTTTCCCAGGATAAATATTGTGTCTATCTTGTGATTGTGTTTCTTTCAGTGATTCTGCATATCCTACTGTTTTAAATTTGGATTAAACACTAATGATATCTATCTTATCATATGAAATATTAACATGGTATCAGAGCTAGCCTGAATAGGAAAACTTTCACAAGATGAAACTCTCTCTCCTCTCCCTCTAAAAGAATTTAGCGTTTCTAAAAGGTTTGGAATTCGGAAGATATGCTTGCATAGAAAGTTGCACCTCCCTAGAGTGCATATATTAAGCCCAGGATCAAATTTTTTTGGGCGGTTGAATCTCTGGGAAATCCAAACCCTAGTTTGTCCCTAAACCAGAAAACTGCATAAAACTAGAACCATAAATTCTTAAGAAATTGGAACCTCACAAGTAAGATTTGAAGGGTGAAGATTTGGGATCTCCATAAATCAAGTGGACCAACGAACTTTCCTCATTTGATCGCATCTCCTAGTAATGTTAGTTTTTCATTTTGAGAAATTTCAATTTTTAGTGACCTCCTATATAGGATGGCCCCAAGCACTAAGTTTGAGGACAAACCTGGAAGGCATAGAAAAATTCCTAACATGGAAGTATAGGATTGGTATCATTCTTAAAGAGAATAGACTTGAGAATTACATCAAGGATGAATTCGCATAACCAAAAGAAGATGAAGCTAAGGAGAAGCATGAACAAGACCCAATAAAGGCCATGAGGATCATTGTTGATTCTATGAAATATAATTTGATCCCTCAAGTGTCATATAAGAAGACACCAAAACAAATTTATGATGCACTTTCCATAATGTATGAGGGAAGGAACATCAACATAAATATGAATTTGAGAGATCAACTAAAGGGCACCAAGATGAGCAAAGGAGAATCAATTCAAGATTACTTCACAAGGGTATCTCATTTTAGGGAACAACTAAGTGCTATTGGAGACACCCTTGATGAGGATGAACTAGTTATGACTGCTCTTAATGGTCTCACTAGATCTTGGGACTCATTCATACATACTTTGTGTGCCAGAAAAGAAATTATGAACTTGGACATTGTATGGTAAGATTGCATTCAAGAAGAATCTAGAGTAGCTAACAAAGAAGTTGTACTTAGAGAAGATGATCAAGCTCTAGAGATCCATACTAAAGGAGGAAAACAATCAAAATTCAAGAAAGGTAATAAAAAGCCTTCAAAGAATAATTTTCAAAAGAAAAGAGTAAATAATCAGAAGAGTGATTACTCAAAGTATCAATATTATAAATGTCATAAGATAGGACACTTTGCTAGAGAGTGTCTGTCACCAAAGAAGAAGAAAAACAATAGACATCATGATCATCTAGATGAAGATGAGGATGGGGAAGAAAGACCTCATAAGAGATTAACAAAAGAAGAATATGTACTATTCTCTGCACTCTCTGGGTCTATAACACCTGGAGAAGATACATGGATTATTAATAGTGGTGCATTAAAGCACATGACATGGAAGAAGCAAAATCTGCCAAGATTGAAGAAAAGAGCTCTTCTCTAAAAATATCATTAGGAGATGACTATCAATATCCCATCAAAGGTATTGGTGAATCAAGCTATAAGCTTGACTATGGGACTTCCATGAATATGAAGGAAGTATTGTATGTACCAGGTTAGAAAAAGAAATTACTTTCCATCTCAACACTAGATAAGAAAGGATATATAGTTTCTTTTATAGATGGACAAGTACTTATGTGGTCCAAAGGAAAGACACTTGAAGATGTTGTGGTCATTGGTGAAGAAGATGGAGGAATGTACAAAATCAAAGGACATCCAGAGACAACCCTTGTCCTTGAGACTACTAGCTCAAGTGAACTATGCCATGAGAGGACAACTCACATCAACTACAATGCACTACCCTATGTGAGCAAGGTGGTAATAGGGTTACCATATATGAATATTGGTCATGAGGGAACTTACAAAGGATGTGCAAGATGACAGAACATCAATAATCCATTTTCGAAAAGTGAAACAAAGACTAAATCTATGTTGGAATTAATTAATTCTGATGTATGTGGTCTTATGCCCTCCATATTGTTAAGTGGATATCAATATTATGTCACATTTATTAATCAAAATTCAAGAAATACATGGATATATTTCTTAAAGAACAAGAGTGAAGTGTTCTGAAAATTCAAGGAATTCAAATCCTTGATAGAGAACCATTCAGAAAGAAGAATCAAGACACTGTAGCGCATAAGTAAGAAAGGAGAAGACACTGGGGCTAGTCAAGAAGAAGATTACTGCTGTTGGGAGATCACTTACTGTTTTGGGGCTTTTAGTATTTTGGTGCTGATTCTATCTCTAAGGAAGTTGCGGGGTTTTCTCCTTTATGGTTTCCCCAAGGAAAAACACTATGTTCATTGTCTCTTGTGTTTAATTGATGTACTTTTTATTCTCTCAGTTAAAGATCCTAATAATGCTAGCTTAATGTTGAAAAACTAACACATATGGATGCTCTTCTAGTCAAATTGAAGATGGATACTATAGCCTTCATATTTCTTGAATAGTCTTGGACTTGGAAATATTTCCTCATCCCATGAATCCAAGCTTTAGCTTCTTGTCCATTCTTTATCTCACCATTAAAGGTAGGAGGCCTTGCCTTCTTAAATTCATCATGTGAATGGTTCTTGTAACGCCTCTTCCTCTCATTCTTGTGAGAAGAAGAACTTTAATCACTAGTGGGTCCTCCAGAGTCATATGTGTTGATGTAATTATAACTTCGAAATGTATTCACCTATGTATCTTATGTCTTGTGCCCCGGTGTTTATTCCAGGATGTGTCTGTAATGTAATTGAGTCATGCCATGCCCTGATGTTCTGATCGGGAGGATCTATAATGTAAAAAAGTCATGTCAAGTCATTGTGGGTAACCCTCCTATTGTCTAAGGGTTAAATTCCTCACAGTTTCGGGGCACTAGGGTTATTAGAATCACCTAGTGAAGTCGGCCCTAGTAGGGTTCAGTCAAGTTGGGAATTAGTATAAATAGAGAGTGAGCCTCTCTATTTATCATACACTCACACACACTCAGTTGTAGCACATAGCTGAGGAAGAAGAAGACACTGGGGCTAGAAGAAAGAGGTTACTGATGTTGGGAGATCATATTACTATTTTGGGGTTTTACTCTTAGTGCTAATTCTATCTCTGAGGAAGTTGCAGGGTTTTCTCCATTTATGGTTTCCCCGAGGAAAAACACTATGTTCATTGTCTCTTGTGTTTGATTGTTGTGCTTGTTATTCTCTCAGTTAAAATATCCTAATAATGCTAACTTAATGTTAAAAATCTAACATGGTATCAAAGCTAACCTGAGAAGAAGACACTGTGCAGCTGCAGGAACTAGGGATTCCTAATTTGTGGATCTTCCTCCACATATTTTCAGCAAAAGAAGGTTGGATTAACTCTCCTCCTTAGGGCGCATCTTTTTGTCGAAGCAGAATCCAATTCTGAGTTTTTTTAGTTTTGGACCCGACACTCTGCCAAAAATTAGGGCTTTCAACAGAAGAGGAATTTTTTAGTGAGCCCAGGCCTGGATTGATCTCCTCCCCAAAATTGAAGTTAGTGATCAATTTCAAAGCAATTGATTGGATAGAACTACGAAAAAGAAAAACCCTAATCTACTCCTGAACCAGTACTGTAGGATTTTAGCTCCAAATCCAAATCCGACATCTTGACCTGGTAAGATCTAAATATTTTGTATTTCCATTTGAGGTTCTCAATTAAGATGTCTCATCATACCAAGCTTGATGAAAATATTGAGGGAGTTGATAACTTTTGAGCCTAGAAGTATAGGATCTCCTTGGTCCTGGAAGAAAATGAGTTGGACTCCTACATCAATGAGGAGGTTCCAATTCCAGACGGAGATGAGGCAAAAACCTTACATAAGAATAAGTTGGTTATGGTAAAGATAATCATTGCTAATTCTATAAAGGATCACCTCATACCATAAGTGTCCTCCCTTAAGACACCTAAAGCTATGTTTGATGCCCTAACCAAATTGTTTGAAGGGAAGAACATAAACAGGAAGATGACTCTGAGAAACTAGTTGAAGAATGTGAAGATCTAGAATGCAGAGACCATCCAATCTTACTTCACAAGGGCTTCTCAGATCAAAGAACAATTGGAAGTAGTAGATGAAGAAGTAGAGAATGTAGAGATTGTGATGACCACCTTGAATGGTCTCCCTAGATCATGGGACTCCTTTATTCAAGGGATCTGTTCCAGAAAGAAGTTGGTCAAGTTCAACAGACTATGGGAAGAATGCTCTCATGAAAAAGCTCGGATAGCAGCTCGAGAAGAGAAGATGGCAATTGAATATCAAGCTCTCACAGTACAATCCAAGAAATCCAGATCCATCCACCATAGAAGTAAGTACTCTCATCAAAAGAATAACTCTAGAAATCCTAGAGATTTGTCTAAGTACATTTGCTATACATGTGATGAAAGTGGACATTTTTCTAGAGACTATCCTAAGAATAAAAGTAGCTCTCACAAGAAGAAGGGAAACAAGAGAAGACATCATGCTCATGCTGCAGAGGATGATAAACCTTCCACAAAGAGAAACAAACAAGTCAGTGATGATTCTTCAAGTGATGAAGAATATGTTTTGATTTCTGCTCTCACAAGAACTATCACACATGGGAGAAATGATTGGCTTATAGACAGTGGTGCTTCCAATCACATGACAGGATTCAAGGAATCCTTTGTGAAATTATCTGAACATGAATCACCTCACAAGGTGAAACTTGGAGATGACTACCAGTATCCAGTAAAAGGTAGTGGGGAATCCTCATACAAGATAGACTCTAGAAAGCCTATGACAATGGAGGAAGTATTGTTTGTACCAGGACTAAAGAAGGACCTTCTCTCCATATTTGAATTAGATGCAAAGGAATGAGGGTTGCATTTATAGATGGTCAAGTCATCATGTGGCCAAGAGGAAAGACTATTGATGATGTAGTAGTGATTAGGGAACAAGAAGAAGGCTTATACAAATTGAAGGGCCATCTAGAAAAAGCTTTGGTCCATGACACAGTAGAGCCAAATGAACTTTGGCATAGAAGCCTTGCACATGTGCATTACAGAGCACTACCTCTTGCAAGAAAAGTTGTTGAAGGTATTCCAGAAATGCAAACAAAACTTGAAGGTGTATGCAAAGGATGTGCAAAAGGGAAGAACACAAAGAAGACATTTCCAAGTAGTGAAAGTAAGGCAAAATGAATCTTGGAAATCATCCACTTCTATGTATGTGGTCCAATGTCATCCATTTCACTAAGAAGGTATGCATACTATGTTTCATTTATTGATGATTTTTCTAGAAAGACATGGATATACTTTATGAAGAACAAATATGAAGTATTCATCAAGTTCAAGGAATTCAAAGCCTTGATCGAGAACCACACTGAAAAGAATATCAAGACCTTTCGATTAGATAATGGTGGAGAATTCACTTCGAATGAATTCAAAGAGCTATGCAAAGACTCAGGGATTAAGAGGGAGTTGTCCACTCCTTATAATCCACAACAGAATGGGATTGCAGAATAGAAGAACAAAACTATCATTGAAGCTGCAAGAGCTATGCTTCATGATCAATATCTTCCTATGCATCTTTGGGCAGAAGCAGCTAGAACATCATTGTATGTACAGAACCATACTCCACACAGAGTAATCGAGAATAAGAATCCTAAAGAGGTCTTCTCTAGCAAGAAACCAAAAGTCAACCATCTCAGAATATTCGGCTGTCTTGTGTACATACACATTCCAAAAGAGAAGAGGACAAAATTAGATCCTTTAGGAAAGAAGGGTATATTTGTGGGATACTCTGAAAGCTCGAAGGCTTACAGAATATACTTCCTTGGAATCAAGAATATTGACATCAGTAGGGATGTGACATTTGATGAAGACGTAGCTTACAACAAATCCAAAAAGAAACCTGCTGAAGAACTTGAAGAAGCAGAAACTCCCAGAATTCATGATACAACCATGAACGAAGAAATTCAAGAAGAAGATCGAGAATTTGAAGAACCTCAAGAAACTGTAGATCCACCTCTAGAGAAGAATCCTCATAAGAGGAAACCTGCTTGGGTATGTGAAATTATCCAAGGTGCAGAAAGATTTGGAGCTTTAGAAGAAACACCTAGAGGAAGGAAGAGAACTAGTTCATGTTCTATTTATGTAGCCTTACTATGTGACATTATTGATAAAGAACCTTCCAACTATGAAGAAGCGGCAGAACAAAAACAATGGAAGGATGATATGATCAAAGAGTATCAATCAATCATGAAGAATGATGTTTGCAATGTTGTCCCAAGACCAGAAGGGAATTCCATTGTAACTTCCAAATGGATCTACAAGATCAAGCATGCTGCAGATGGAAGCATCGAGAAACATAAAGAAAGATTTGTGGCTCAAGGTTTCTCCCAGAAAGAAGGAATAGATGATATTCGACCATGTACAAGCACACCGCATCAGAAGGGCTCTACACTTACATCCAACCATGTCTGAAGACACTGTATCGGAAGGGCTCAACACTTATAGTCGGCCATGCTCGAAAGCACCGCATCAAAAAGGCTCAACACTTACATTTGACCATGCTCGAAAGCACCACATTGAAAGGGCCCTACACTTAAATCTGACCATGCTCAAAAGCATCACATCAGAAGGGCTCTCACTCCCAAACTGAGGATTCCTGGTAACTGACCAGGTGCCTCCATTCTCCCAGAGAATGGCATCAACCCTTATATCTGATCAAGTGGGACACATCCCTCAATCACATCAGAATGGCCATGCGCACATCTGATCATGTAAGACTACATCTTACAATCATTTTAGAATGGCCCTCAATCCCAAACTGAGTTTTCCTAGTAACTGACTAGGTGCCTCCATTCCTAGAATGGCATTTAGCCCTTACATCTAATTGTGTAGAGACCAATCCTACAGTCACATCAGAATTGATTAGCACTCATATCTGACATGTAAGAAACCAAATCCTCTCACCATGATAGAATGGCTCAGCCCTTACATCTAACCATGGAAGGAACCTAATCCTCTTACCATGTCAGAATGGCTTTCGGTCTCATCATTTCTCCTTGGATGGAACCTCGATCTCGAGAACACCAAGCTTCTCTCTGAAGTACTCAAACTTCACTTTGGCCATTTCTAGCATAGAATCACATTAGGGCTGATTACGTCCAAGGATGACCTGTGAGCTTCACCAGGACCAATTACATCTAAGGGAAACCTATCTCATTAGCTATGCTAGAAATCCTTCTTTCAAGAGATCTTGATCTGGATCACTACTCCTCTCTACATCATACAAAAAATGGAAGTCAGATCAACCAAATCAAATAGTAGTTTTCAAAAGAAACATACTACCTCCCAAATATCAAGTGGAAACATCTTTTGCCTCAGCTATACTTAGCACCATCCAGGACTCCATCCTGCCAAACCAAGAGATCACACTTGATCCCATACTCAACTGTACCCTTCAGGTACCTTACTACATGCTTTGCAACCATCAGATGAACATGTCTCAATGTGTTCACAGAAAAGAAAATATTTGGTTTTGTATTCATCAGGTACATCAAGGAACAAATCATCTGACGATTCATCGAGGCATCAATTGTTTCTGATGAAGCAACACTTAATAGCTTTAGCTTCAATGCCATAGGTGTGGTCATGGCCTTGCAGTCCATCATCTTAAAACTCTTTAGGATCTCTACTGCATACTTCCCTTGTCCACACCTCCATGCCTAGAAAGTAGGGCATCGACACATAACAGGAGTCTCACTGGTCTTCCACCTTCAACCTTGAAGCAAAGGTTAGAATCCGCTTTACTCTCAGTAAAGCATATATTCATTAGTAATCTATCCATCCTGTCATACCATGTCGAACCTCATGATCTTCTACAGTCACTCCCTCTAAAGCGAAGCATCATACTCCCTGTGTCTTCCGTACTCTATGCATTGAAACATTCTATACCGGAGTGACAAGTAGCTTCCTCTGCTACTAATATTCTATGTATCCATCTAGGATCATTGGATACCAAGATCCTCTATCTTGAACTTTTTCAAAATTTCTTCTCGTACCCATCTAAGAGCTTTTCATCCTCTATAGAATTTCATCTTCAACCTTGTAGCAAAGGTTCAGGTCTTCATCAAGCTCCTCATGTATGTGTTATCCCATGGGTTTCTTCTGAGCTCATACAAGACCTTCTTTCATTTGCACACTTGATTCTTCTTTTCATGTGTATTTCTAGTGGTTGCAAATGTCTCTTCATAGTCTATCCCTCGTGCTACGAATCTTGCATTGTATCCCATGATGTTTCCATCTACTGCATGATGGAACTATGAACTGCAACCTAGACATCATTCTTCTTGAACTGGTCTTCCCTTTATTCTTGGTTTCTTCTTCATGGCTGGAAGGTTCTTCTTTAATGATGTCACTGCATTCGTCATATTATTTTTCATCTTGAACTATGGTTACTTGTTCTTTGGAACAAGTCTCATTATTTTTTTCTTGTAGGCGATTATGTATGTGATCTTTCCTACAAGTCAAATGCAGTTGTATGGTTAGAAACATTTCATAAGGTATATTCATAATGAAAAATTCTTATGCATAACTATATGATCATTGTTACGGAGAGAAATTCCTATGGCTTGGGGTACCACAACAGACAAATTAACTCCAAAAATTAATCCTTTCCTAAATGCAAGAGAAACCAAATAACTAACACTAAAGGATCTCGATTCGTACCTTATTTCGGATAGTTGATGTAGATCCCCGTTGAGCTTTCCAACTTCAGCTTGAATTGATAAATTGCTTCCTCAACATTCAATAAACAAGACAAGCATACTATATATAATTGTGTTAGCTCTACTCTAGCATATATAATCAATAACATATAAGCATTTGAAATCATCCATGGATCAAATATTCATCAAATACACATTATTGGACATGAAAAGATATTTCTATTACTATAAAACAGATATTACAATAGAGACAACCTCTGTCGGCACGTCTGCAAATCGGAGAAACTGAGTCCCCCACTTGAGTCTCCACCACTTCAATCCTCCATATCTTGATAGCAAGCTCACAAGTAAAAGGAAAGCTTGGGAAGAACACAAAAGTGATCCAAGGGACAAAGGGATGCAGACTCAAGTATAAGCTTCGGCAACAATGGACTATAGTTCTCTTGCTCTCAATTCCTCTTATGCCTTCAATGTATCCAAAGGGTTCTGTATATAGCTCTTCAATGGGGTAATGAAAGGTCGAATCCAAGTGATCTCAAGGCATATGGAAGGCCGAGAGACAAGTGAGTCAGATCCACATCAAGGAAAAATCCAAAAGAATTTGGCCTTTTGCACACATCCCGATGTACGCGGTTTTAGGGGTCAAATCCACGTATATACGCGAGAAAGGGTTTAAAAGTTGCGTATGGAAATTTTAGCATGTTTTTAGGGATGATCTTGGAAACATCAAAGGAACAAAAATGGTCCATGGGGTCTAAGGAGTCTGTATAGGGACAAAGAAGGCCATAAAAATATTATTCACCATGTGTGGTAAAATCAGCTATAACAGATGCCCCCTTAATGTGTGAGGTCAGAGGGGTCATATGATGACCGAAATACATTATAAGTCCATCCCAAAAATTAAGTGATGAAGAACCCAGTGGAAGAACCAGCCATCCAATTAGCACTATACAATGATACAACTCTACACATAATTGCAAATACATATAGTAGTCTCGGATACATAAGAGTACAAATGGCCATGAATAAGCATGATACAATATGGCATATGTGGTCATCGCCACGTACAATATAAATAGATCAGAATCTCCATGATGAAGATATACAAAGGATCATGATCTCCATGATGGCTGAAGATACATAATGGATAAAGATCTCCATAATGGCTAGAAATGTCTGACATATACTGGAATCAAGTCACGAGAGCTGAAATCTCATGAACACTGGCATGATCAAGGAGGTAGCATATAAGAGATGGCACCAATCTGGAAGGTCTTCTACACAAACCACTACGAGTACATGTCCTACTATGTGAATAGAGGTGTCGAGGTCAAACATAGTAGTCCATCATCTGATTACCGGTCATTGATGTATACAGTTAACAGACATGAGATCACCCACCGATAATGAAAATGGGAATCAAGGTACTAGAGTGCAAACTAACAAGTGTGAATAAATGTGTTAAGGTCGAACACTTGAGAGAATCCATCGATCAGGGGACATTGATGTATTCCCAAAAACATGTCAATGGCGAGAGAACCTACCACTGATGAGTGCAAGTCTCAAGGCAGTCAAAAATGACTCTAGATTCCTATCCTAGAATAAATGATCTGAAGTCGATGGGATGAAATCCACTGGAAGGAGGGAATTAAGGAATCTCCATCATCCAACATGAGGTACTCAGCAAAGCTGTATAATGTGGAAGGATTCGATCATAAGGTGCATGAACCAGTAACTCTACCGGGAATGGCAACCATGCAAAGTCAAGATAACTGAGGAATGGCAGACTCAGGTTTCAACTTCCTTCAAACAAGAGCATAAAGGCCAACGGTGATTGAATGTAGGAAGCATAGACTTGATATGCAAAACTAAACATCTCTGCGACACAAGAGGCATCGACAGAGGATCCATAGGGACTGGAAGCTTAACCAGTCAATGGAGATAAACTCAGATAAATGAGTATAGCTCCTAAAGTCAAACTATTAACCCAACCAATGGATGTGATATATAGTACTCTGTTCAAAGGCGACACGACTCAACTGCTGCCAAACATAACATCTTTCCTTGTCCAGCTTTTTCGTTTTTTAATTTTTTTGCACTTTTTCAAATATTTGAAAAGCTTGAAAAAGAATAAAACTGCTTTAAAGTTACAGACTAGGAGGAGATGAGTGTCAAATGGGCAAACAAACTAGTTCTAAGCAGTCAAACATACCTATGCTCAATGCAAGGATACATGTGTAGGATAGCGACACTCGGGGGAAAGTCCCCTCCCGGTAAAAATAGGGTACCAAGCTACAAAGGATAAATAAAATGGCTCTACATGGCTAAACATGAGACAAGCTTGAGCTATATGGCTGATACTCAAAGTCAGAGAAGCCGACATAAGGCTCAATAAGGCAGGCAAAGCTCATGATAATGCAATTACAACTTGACATAAGGTAGTCCAGGGGAAACAAGCCAGCAAAAGATCAAGAGGAGTATGAGGCTTTTGTGAAATGTCATGGAAATACTATACAACAGACTCCCACACCCTAAAGGACAAACTGTCGACATGGGCACCAAATGAAAATAAGGAGCTAACTAGGGTACCCATGTAAGGTCAAGCTCTACCATTCTAATCATGCCACTTCTAAAACAACAAGAAGGTTTTGTGACAAGATCGAATGGGTTCGTACCCACGGTTATAATGAAATGGTCATAAGGTCATGCAAAATGCAAACAGTGGTGAAACCTAACCTATATGCCAGTTTAGACATGATACCTGAAATCAGCATGAACAGTTCAAAACAACGGTCGAAACGGTGCTCAAAATGGTCTTCTACATCATATATTAGTCAAAAACGGTCCAAAAGGGTCAGAAATGGTCCAAAACTATAGAAAGGGGGGTAAAAATTTTCAAAAATTTGAAAAATTTCTATAAATAGTAAAAAATTCAAAACATTATATAACATTTGAAATTTTTACCCAATTGAGCTCAGAACTTCAATCGAGAGATCCAGCCGGCGGAATCTGACACCGTTTTTTCCAGGTAATTTCCCATGCCCTTCTCTTTCATTTTCATGTAAATTTTTCAATTTTCCATGGTCCAATTTGGTTTCTAGGCCATCCTAAGTTATGCGCTACGGCCCATGCGGAAATCAAGGATTTTTCCACGTATAGGGCTAGATATACGCAGAAAATCCCTCAAAGTCACGTACATACATGGTTGTTTAGCAAACAGTCGCATATGTGGCCGCGCTCAAGGATTTTTAAGATATATAATGACCCAAACTTGAATTAAATGTGTAGAATGGTTCTAGAATGGAGGGAATCTGAGCATGGGGATGTAGAAGAAGCAGTACGGGGTGATCTAATGGCACAACAGGATCTTCATGCATGCGGGCTCTACAAGTTTTGGTGTCTTGGTGACTTGAGGGCCAAACCAAGACTACTGGAGATGCTAGTAGACTATTGGGATCCTGACTCAGAGTCTTTCCAGATCGATGGGATGTCCCTCACCATAGAAGTGAAGGACATATAATTTATTACTAGACTGTCTCGATGGGGGGAAGTGGTGAACCTACGTTCTTGTGGGCCCGGAGGTGGCCTCACTATAGATGAGTACATAGCAGTGTATTGTTATCCAAACATAGAGAAGGTTGGGAGTCAGATCCCAACTAAATCCATACAGGTGCTAGGCCTAAAGGCCATACTACTGACACTGGGTAGGATAGTAGGGCTAGCCTCACTCCACCAGGCCTTGCAGCCCCTGATGTTCTATGAAGTGGAGTGCATGAGACCCACGATTTATGATTGGAGCACTGCACTATTGGGCAACATGAAGCACCAGCTTAGTGAGTACAAGATGGGAAGAGTATGAAACTTCAGTTTCAGTAGCATACTAAGCATGTTTTTCTTTGAGCATGTTCCATAATTAAGCCCTAGAGTTGACGTTCCTCTTCACGGGATTCGAGATTCATCCCAACGACATTGGGCAGATGCAATGCGTAGACTGGGTGGAGGTAGGGTGTCCAACCCTATCCAACTGATTTATTTCCATGGTGGCGGCGGCAGATAGTTTCCATCGATGATTACCCCTATGCGGGGATAGATTTTTGGGGATACCCCAACATGCTACTACCACCAGGATCGGCACACGGTGACATTGGTAATGAATCCCAACTCTCTTTTTAATATTTTTTGAGTTATTTAATTTTTTTTGGTGTTTTTTGATATATGGAATCAAAAAGACATGTTTTTGCATGACAACACATAGTGACATCCTATCATATGTATGCAGATGTAGGACCATGGCGGCCTGAAGGCTTCCCTCGTCATAGATGGAGGGGAAGAGGAGATGACATTATGGGTGTGGATGCGGAGCGGACACTCCAAAGCATTCATACCAACTTCGTATGGCTAACACATAGGGTACCCATGGCGCAGGTCGAGGACCTTCCTGAGGCCATGCAGTGTTAGGTGGTGGGTGTTCCACGATCATGGGTGCAATTGTTTAGATGGCTAGCTAGAGTTGTGGTGACATTCCATGATCAGAACCCCCCTCCTCCTCCCCAGGATTAGATACCTGGGAGTGATACATTTTGTACTACTGTGTATTTATATTTTGGTGGCTCGGAAGCCCCATTTTTGTATTATGACACTATGTATTACCACATTTTGGGTGTTTAATGAAAACTTTTATGATGATCAGTTATTTATTTACATGTGTAAAAATGTATGTTTGTGATGAGCTTATTGTCTATGAAACAAATGCCAATCTAACACATAGTTAGGATATGAGTCAGCAACTTGATTATAAATTCTTGGAACATGTATGTATTTTATGTTGTCAAATTGTTGTTCTAACAATCTCACACATAAGAATCTTCATAATAATGTTGGATCCATAACACGATACAATCCATTAAGCTGTGACACTACCAACTCCAAATCAAGACGTACCTTAAGAGATAGAATACCATGTGAAATGGCATCCCGTAGAAGCTCGATAACGACACTATATTCAGCAACATTGTTTGAAGAGGGTTGTAAACATACGCCTCCCGAAGACAATACCTAACACGTAGGAGTATAAATTACCCAAGCAACAGAGGCTGAGTGTTGAGTGTGACAACTTGCACCATCTGTGAATCCTATATAGATGGAAGACTCCATTGTTATAGATGATTTTACCACTCCATGTGAATCACATTTGTATGGCCTTCCCCTGTTCCTCTGTAGACTCCTTAGACCCCTTGGACCATTTTTTGTCTTTTGAGGTTTCCTTGACCATCCCTAAAAACATGTGAAAAATGATACACGTGACTTTTAAACCCTTAATCGTGTATATACGTGGGTTTGACCCCTAAAACCGCGTACATCGAGATGTGTGCATAATCCAAATCCTTTTGGAGTTTTCCTTGACATAGATCTGACTCACTTGAGTCTTGGCCTTCCCTATGCCTTGAGATCGCTCGGCTTCGACCTTTCATTACCCCTTTGAAAAGATATATAAAGAACTCTATGGTACATTGAAGGCATATGAGAGAATTGAGAGCAAAGAAACTATAGTCCATTATTTTCGGAACTTATGCTTGAGTCTGCATCCCTTTGTCCCTTGGAGCACTTTTGTGTTCTTCCCAAGCTTTCCTTTTGCTTGTGAGCTTGCTATCGAGAGATGGAGGATTGAGGTGGTGGAGGCCCAAGTGGGGGATTCAATTTCTCTGATTCGTAGACGTGTCGACAGAGGTTGTATCCATTGTAATCTCTGATTTGATATTAATAGAAATATCTTTTCCTATCCAATAATGTATGTTTGAATGAATATTTTATCCATGGATGTTTTCAAATGTTTATACATTGTTGATTATATATGCTAGAATAGATCTAACACCAATATATATAGTATGCTTGTATTGTTTACTTGTTGTTGAGGAAGTAATCTATCAATTCAAGCTGAAGTTAGAAAGCTCAACGGGGATCTACTTCAACCGTCTGGAATAAGGTATGAGGTCTGATCCTTTAGTGTTAGATATTTAAGTTCTATTGCATATTGGAAAGGATTGATTTCTGGAGTCAAGCTGTCTGTTGTGGTACCCCAAGCCATAGGAATTTCTCTCTGTAACAAAATTGGTGACTCCGCTGGGGAGTTCCTAGTAGTTTTCCTTTGGGGGTTTTCTATCGCCATTCAATGACTTTGAATTTCTCTTTCTCTCTTGTTTCTGTGTCAGGTCTGGGGGCATGTTTTCCTGGTAGTGTCCGATTGGTGTGAAGTTTGTCTCAGCTTGTCTGTTTTCCTTTATTTTTATGCACTTTTCTTCCTATACGCGAGTTTTGAACTCACAGTCATGTATACATGTGGTTTTCTTTGACATTTCCATGTATACACGTGGGTTTATTGAGAACAGTCACGTATGCCCTTAGTTTTTCCTTTTAGAGGAATTTGAATGGTTGATGGGTGAAGTTTGATGATTGATGAGTCTCCTTTGATACTACCAGAGTCTGTATACACCTCTATTTTGGACCAGAGACAATTTTTTAGGGTAAATTTCTTTTTTAAGAATGTTCTTGTCATTGCATTTTCGATTTTTTGTTTTGGGATTATTGCATTAGACTTTTTTTACCTTAGTGCTTTGCTTGAGTGCTGCTTGAGTGTGCTTGCAGAGTTTGGGGGTTGTAGAATCATTCTTTTGTTTTTTATATCTCATTTTATTTCAAAAAATAAAAAAATATTTGCTTATCATCATGCATGCATTTTGCATTTTGCATAGTACTTGCACTATATTTTATTTGGAGTATTAGTCGGGATTTCATATAGGAAAGCTTGCATTTATCATTTGAAGAAAATTGTGCATTTCATGTAGTAGCATACCCTGTTTTCATGGACACAATGCATTTGCATTGATTGTGAGGTGTGCATTTTACTTCATGTTGTGTCACAACACCATTAGTTGCATGGCCATATCCCTCTTTTGAGTAATAAAGCCAATTAAAATCAACGCTTAATTAAAATGAACTACACTATTTTATTTGATAGGGTTCATCGACAAGATTAGGTTTTAGGGTCTTGGAATAGTTCATTGTGAGTAAATTCTCCAAGACCACTAAACAACAACATGTATGTGTCTGTCCAGGTGAGTGTGTGAAATCCTTGGTATAACCAGTTTTTCTCAGGATCCTCCTCTCAAAAGGGAGTTAAGCACGAGGCAGTGTCAGTAGATATTGATTGGGATGACCCCTAGTCATAACTGAGTAGTACCGGAGATATTTCCAGGATTGTATTCGTATCTGGGGGATCTTTCAAGAGTTTCGGGCTTTGCTACCCTGCCCATATGCTCAATCCCGCCTGAGCATTGATTATATTGAGGTGACCTTAGTGGCCTTACCTAGGATATCGAGGGGGTACTTTGTAGGGGTTATTCTGTAGGTGTCCCAGCCAGGTTGGGGTCGTACAGCACAGTTGCTTTACGCGTTGAATCTGAGGGCCACAATAATTGGTTACATACCTCCACTTGTTGTGTATGGGAGTCTCAAGCCTCTCCTAGGCGAGACATACTTGCTTCATTCGGGAGCTCACTTATCCTACCCTTGATTTCTTGCATTTGGCTTTAGATTTTATTGGTGATTGCTCTGTGCATGATACCTTGCCTAGGGTTTGCGTCGATAGAGAGTCTTTTCTATTTTTTGAGTCATTGTGGATTTGGGTGTAGCTCCTCGCCATTCTCGTCATTTAGCTGGAATTCCACCTTCTACATCTCCTCCTCCTTTGGGAGAGAGAAATAGACAATCCATGCGGACTACTTCGCACATTGATTCACACACCATGGGAGACCATATAAAAGGTATTCCTAAACCACCTTCTCCCATTCATGTGGAAGATGGGGAGTTTACTCCTAACTATGATCCTTCACCCGAATTGACTGAGTTAGGTCCTATGATTTTTGAGATAGGAACCTTTCATGATAGACCTACTTACTCTAGGGTTGATTCCCCATTGACACATCACTGGTATGGAATGCCGGAGGATGATGAGACTCATTTTGAACCCACGAGCACTAGTTATGGTAGTTATGGTATGTCTGGTGTTCCTACACATGATTTGGCATTTCATGTCAAATTTGAGTTCGAGCCTAACACTATGCCTAGGGGCACCCTCATTCCTTACCATGCGAAGAGGTTTGGGAGCACTAGTCACATTGCACCTTCCATCCCGGCGGTGGAAGCTACATCACATATTCCTCCTAGGTCTAGGGTTAGTGATCCTATTAGGATACTAGATCCAAGATGAGTGACTATAGAGAATAGTACGTACATAATTACAAATATCCCTTCATCCTCTATCCCTAGTTCTTCAAATGTTCACCCTCCACCTCATTCACATGATCCTTTAGGCCGAAATGTTGCTACGAGTTATGTCCATACTGTGGTTGCTAAACCGGTTGTGTCTAAGCTTCATGCATCGCCCGTTGTTTTGGGAGGTCATGTTCATACTTCTAGAGGTGACATTCCTACTTCTGAAATGTATATATCCTACTTCTAGAGCGTATGTCCCTACTTATGGAGTGTCTCATGGGACATCTCATGCAATGAATTATGGACCCTATTATGGGACACAGTATGGATAGGGTTCTTCACCTTATGGGGGCGGGTATCAACAACCTGCTTACTCTCCAAATTATGGCTTTGTAGCTCTGAATAGTCAAGGTCCACCACACTATGGTGCTTCCATGCCACCCTATACGGGTCAAACGGGAGGAGGGCACTATGGCCAAGGCCATGGTGGTAATCAGACCTATGTGAATCAGAACTATCAGGGAGCGGTCCATCGACCTCATCACCCTAGGCTCCCTTTCCTCACAATGTTGAATCTTCCTGACTTGTCGAGATTGACGAACGATCCTGTAGCTCATGACCCGGCTTGGCCGACTATCCCTACTAAGCTTCCCTCGGACATACCCAAGTTCGAGGGCAAACCGGGATAGGATCCGAGCGAACATGTTACTACCTTTCACCTATGGTGCTCTTCAAATTCCTTGCACCAGGACTCCATCTGTTTAAGGTGGTTTCAACACACCCTTACTGGTCCTACCGTGAAATGGTATATATAGCTACCTAGGGGGGAATTTTCTTTGTTCAATGACTTAGCGATGACTTTTCTTAACCACTTCCAACTACCAGTGCGTTATGACGTTGGTATTGAACTCTTGTCGACATTTCGGTAGGATAAAGCCACACATATATTGGATCATATCCAAGAGTGGCATAGACGAAAGAGTTTAATTAAAGCCTTTATACCGCAGGAATTCCTCCTCAAATGGTTCCTTAAGTCGTTATTGCCGTATATAGGGAAGGATGTTTCTACATCTGGAGTGCAAAATGAGGAACAAGCCATTTTTAGGGCACAAGAAATGGATTTGATTTATGCTAAGTCTGGTTTGTTATATGAGGTCATTCCCAATGCTCCACATTCTAGCTTCAATCCCAAAGTTAAACCTGGACCACATGCCGATGGCATTGTTGGTTGTGCAAGTGCTAAACCTACGGATTCGGTTGCAAAACAAGTTAGTAAATTGTCAATCAACCAATCTGCTTCAGGACAAGCCACAGCTTCGTCTCAACCCGCCCAAACGGTGAGTGTACTTTCAGTACAATCGTCGGACCAGAAGGGTAATCAGCAGCTTAGACGGAATAAAGAGAAGGGTAAGAATAATTGTAAGGGTGGGAATAGGAATGAGAATGCTAATAATGACAAGAACGCCTGTAATGTTGGAGGGGACAAGCAAGATAAATGTAAGGTTAAATTCCCTTGCAAGTTGTGTAAGGATGATCACCTCACTTACTTATGCCTTTGTATCGATGAAGCCTCAAGATTCTTGGCATAGGGCCCAGCTGTGCTAGCTAACCCTTTACCTCACAATCAAAATATGGATTCAAGGACCCATGATCAGTCTGGTGGTGATCAATATCCGTCGAAGGGTAGCGGTCGTGGTTGCATTAACATGGTACATGCTACGGAAGTTGTGACCCGTGCGAAGGACTATGGTTCGTCACAACCCAGCCCAGGAAAGGAACCTGATCCACTAGGGTCTCCTTTGCATAATGAGAAACCTGTGGATAAACCTGAATTTGCACCTTGCATTCCTAAGGGATTCCTTAAGCATTCAGGGCACGATCCTAATGCCTGAGCCGCCCAGAACTATTCAGTTGTCAAGGATTTGGGACATACTCCTTGTGCGATGTCTACATTGGAAGTGCTTCAGAGTTGTCCTTTGCAAAGGAAGTCTTTGCTTTCTTCCCTTGGTGTGAATGATGATGATTATTCCTCTGTGATTAAATTTGAAACCGTAGGACTTCGGCCTCACTTGCCTTACTATGTGTCTCTTTTGATTCACGTAGAATGTCTTAACATGACCATCAAGCGCATTGCGATTGACGAAGGCGTTGTTGCTTTTGTGATGTATTTATCATGTTGGAAGGGTTTAGGTTCCCCTGAGCTGTCTAAATTAGTGACCATGTTAACTGCATTCTATGGGAGATCGTTTAGGCCATGCAGGATCCTTCCTTCCCTTAAGGTCTGTTTGGGAGGGAAGACCATTGCGATAGAGGTCGAGGTGGTTGATGCGCCCCTTGACTACAATCTCTTGCTGGGTAGGAATTGGATGTACAGTATGCAAGCCGTAGCTTCTTCCCTATTTCGCGTTGTATGCTTTCCATTTAACGGGAAGATAATCATGATTGATTAAACATCATTCAAGAATCCGTCAACTACCGCATCTTCGGGAGCTTCGATCCTGATCGTTGAACACTCTTAGCTGGAAACTGGGAGTGTGGTTGTAGGCACGTATCCGTCCCTCATGAGAAGCTTTAGTTGTCCTACACCGTTCCTTATAATAGGGTCTAGTTTCGGTGAGGCTTCGACATCTATGAGATCAGTGTCTTTTCACACGAGTCATATGGAAGATCCTTGGATTCTTCCTACACCGAGTACTCCAAGTGAGCCCATCGTGACGGACGTGCTATTGCCTACAACTATGATAGATTATCAAGGTAATATTGAGTGTGTTGCAGAGCCTAGTCCTTCCTCTTCGTGGACATAGGAGGAGGACCCTTATGTGTTGTCGGCATGGGTAGTGCAGTCTTCTCACATGCACGACTGCCTTGATAGTGTTTTCCCTTTAGATGAAGTGATTATTGAGGCCATGTTGGGAGTTGAACCACCATGGGAGGAACTCCATCATAGATCTTACTTTCTTCCCGAGCTTGACAACTTGGAGCATGAGGACTTTATGGAAGTTATCGGTGAGAGAGTTGGTAGTCCTATGGTTCCATTAAGCTCTCTTGGTCTGATGGCTGATAGAAACATGCCAAACATATCTTCAATGATTCCTATCAATATCTCTCGCGATCTTGGTAGGATAGAGAAATTCTATATTGGGGCAGAATTTTCCCATGATGAGATTCAAGAATACACCAAGCTATTTAAATAATTATGTGATATCTTTGCTTGGTATTACGATGAAATGCCAAGTATCGACCCTCATATTGTCAAACACGAGATTAAGATTTATCCCAATGTTAAGCCTGTTCGACAACGCTTGTGTGCGGTGAATCCTAGGAAAGCACCCGCAATTAAGGAAGAGATAGAGAAACTGTTGAAAGTCGGTTTTATCTATCCTGTTCCCTTGATGAAGTGGGTTTCAAACCCCGTTCCAGTGGATAAGAAGCAGGGAGAGATCCACATATGTATTGATTTCCGTGATTTGAAGCGTGCGTGTCCTAAGGACAATTTCCCCACACCATTTATTGATCATATTTTGGATGAATGTGTGGGTAGCGAGATTTTTTCCTTTATGGACGGATTTTTTGGATATAATTAGTGACAAATTAAACTAGAGGACCAACATAAGACTGCATTTATTTGTCCTTGGGGAACTTTTGCATATTGAAAAATGCCTTTTGGCCTTAAGAACACCGGAGCTACTTTTCAGCTGGCAATGACCTTGATCTTCCACGATCTCAAGTCGATTATCGAGGTATTTTTGGATGACCTTGATGCTCATTCTTGTATGAGAATGCGTCATCCCTATCACTTGAGATTAGTGTTTGAAAGATGTCGCCATTATTTGGTTAGGTTAAATCCTCATAAGTGCATCTTTTGTGTGAAGTCGGGTCACTTGTTAGGATTCATCATTTCTAAAGAAGGTATAAGAGTCTACCCTTTTAAGGTTAAGTCAATACTTCAGTTGTCTCCCCCGAAAAATATTCGTCATCTTCAATGTTTGCAAGGCATGGCAAACTTCTTACGGAGATTTGTTGTCAATTTTGCCAATTTGACTAGAGGTTTCATGCGTCTTTTGAAGAAGGACAGTTCCTTTTGTTGGGATGAGTGAGCCCAGGAGTCCTTTGATGTGCTCAAGCGAGCCCTAGCATTGGCCCTGGTGATTAGTCCCCTAGACTATAGCCGTGATTTTCTACTTTATGTGGCCGCGTCCATGGAGACGATTGGTATGGTTTTGGTTCAAGAGGATGAGGTGATCCAAGAGCATGTCATATACTATCTAAGCCAGAACCTTATTGACGCAGAGATTCATTATTCTCATGTAGAGAAGCTTGCTTTAGATACTTTACATGCGGTTCAATGGTTGAGACATTATATTCTCCTTCGCCAGACCTTGGTTGTAGCCCATGTCAATCCATTTCAATTCATCCTCACTCAAACGATGATTGGGGGAAAATATAATAAATGGATTTTCATCCTGCAAGAATTTGATCTCGAATTTGTTCCGGCAAAATCGAATAAATCGTTAATTTTTGCAGAGCTTATATCGTATTTCCCAAGCGAGGCCGAGGAGTTGGTTTGTGAAGATACGTTTTTCGATGAACACATCTTTTTAATCTCAACTTTAGACCCATGGTATGGGGATATCATTATATATTTACAAACATTGAAGGTCCCTACTCACCTCTCATGGGATGAATGATGACGATTAAGTCATATGTCTAAGAATTACCTCATAGTGGATAACACTTTGTACCACCGTGGGGTAGATTCCATTTTACGACGTTGTTTAACTCATGAAGAGGCTGAGGTAGTGTTGAATGATTTCCATGGAGGGGCATGTGGTGGTCATTTATCTGGGCTTTCTATAGCCCAAAAAATCTTAATAGTGAGTTATTTCTGGCCGTCGATCTTTAAGGATTGTGTAGATGCGGTCAAGAGGTGCCACCCTTGCTAGGTGTTTGCACGTAATATGCACTCAAAACCTACCCTGTTACATCCCATCATCACTGCTGGTCCCTTCACTGAGTGGGGGCTTGATTTTATGGAGTGCAACCTAGCTTTAGCTGGGGGGCATCATCATATCATAGTGGTTGTTGATTACTTCATGAAATGGGCTGAGGCTATGCCTACAGTTAAATCCGATGGTGAGATAGCCACACACTTCATGTTCAACCAAATTATTACTCATTTTGGGATTCCAAAAGAGCTTGTTAATGACCATGGCTCGCACTTTCAGAATCGCATGATGGAAGAATTGGCGTCAAAGTTAGGGTACAAGCAAGAGCATTCCTCCTCTTACTACCCTCAAGTGAATGGACAGGTAGAAGCAATGAATAAATCACTCAAATCCATTCTCCAACGAACCATCGCATAGAGCAAGAATAATTGGCATATCATGTTATATCTTGCTTTGTGGGCATATAGAACCACTGTTAAGACTGCCACGGGTTTTTCTCCATATTAACTTATACATGGAGTGGAGTCGATATTGCCGGTTGAATGCGAGATTCCTTCTTTGAAGCTAGTTGTAGAACTCTTACCAGACACTTCACCATTGGAGGAGCGTTTGTTCCACCTTGAGCAACTTGATGAGCAGTGTCGAGATGCCTTGGTGGCTCTAGAAGTAAATAAATGTCGCATAAAGGTACAGTACGATAAGTATATTCATCCAAGGAGGTTTAGTGAGGGAGACTTGGTCATTTTGTGGGATCAACCGAAAGAACCCTTGGGGGCAGGAAAGTTTAACCCCATGCGGCGTGGCCCTTATGTCCATAAACATATCTTAGAGAAGGGCGCTTATGAGTTAGTGGATTATGAGGGAACGTCCTTGGCAGAACCTAGAAATGGGCTCTATCTCAAGAAGTACTATGCATGATTTTCAGCCAAGGCTGCTTATTGTATATTATTGTACAGTTTTTCATAGTTAGGTATTTTTCTTATAGTGATCAGTTTTGTGATTAGTTTTCGTTTCTTTTGGAAGATGTCAATGGAATCTACATAGGATTCATGGATGGTGCGAGCTGTCACACTCAACACTTAGCTAGTGCTGCTTGGGTGATTTATACTCCTATGGGTTAATGTACTGTCTTCAAGAGGCGTATGTTTGCGGCCATCTTCAAACAATGTGGGTAAATATAGTGCCGTTATTGAGATTCTACGGGATGCCATTTCATATGGCGTTCTCTCTCTTGAGGTACGTCTTGATTCGGAGTTATTAGTGTCATAGTTTAATGGTTTGTACCATGTTAGAGATCCGACGTTATTAAGAAGATTCTTACATGTGAGATTATTAGAATGGCAATTTGACAATATAACATACATACATATTCCAAGAATTAATAATCAAGTTGCTGACTCATATGCTAACTACGTGTTAGATTGGCATTTGTTTCATACACAATAAATTCATCACAAACACAAATTTTTACACATGTAAATAAATAAACCGATCACCATAAAAAATTTATATGACATCCAAAATGTGGTAATACATAGTGTCATGATACAAAAATGGGGCTCTCGAGCCACCAAAATCTAATACACGGTAATACAAAATGTATAACTCCTAGGTATCTAAGCCTATGGACGAGGAGGGGGGTTGTGATCATGGAAGGTCACTACGGCTCTAGCTAGCCATCGGAATAATTGCACCCATGCTTGTGGTACACCCACCACCTGGCGCTGCATATCCTTGGGAAAGTCCTGGACTTGTGCCATGGGAACCCTGTGTGTCAGCCTCACAAAATTGGTATGAATGCTCTAGAGCTTTCGCTCCGCATCAACACTTGTGATATCATCTCCTCTTCCCCTCCGTCTGTGACGACGGAAGCCTTCAGGAAGCCGTGGTCCCACATCTGCATGCAAATGGTAGATGTCACTATGTATTGTCACCTAAAAAACATGTCTTGATTCCATATAATCAGAAAACACAAAAAAATTAAATAACTCAAAAATTTAAAGGGAGGGTTGAGATTTGTTACCTATATCGCCATATGTCGATCCTGGTGGTAGCGGCATGTCTGGGTCCCCCTGGAAATCAATCCCCGCATAGGGGTAGTCATCGATGGAAACTATCTGTCATTGCCACCATGGAAAGAACTCAGCTGGATAGGGGTTGGACACCCTACCTCCCCCTAGTCTGCGCATTGCATCTTCCCAACGATGTTGGGCCGGATCTCGAACCCTGTGAAGAGGAAGGTCAACTCTGGGGCTCAATATTGGAACACGCTAGAAGAAAAACATGCTCAATATGCTATTGAACCTAAAGTTCCACACTCTACCCATCTTACACTCACTGAGCTGATGTTTCATGTTGCTCAGTAGTGTAGAGCTCCAGTCATAGACCGTGGGTCTCATGCACTCCACTGCATAGAACATCAAAGGCTGCGAGGCCTGGTGGAGTGAGGCCAAGCCTGCTATCCTACCCATTTTCAATAGGATGGCCTTTAGGCCCAGCACATGTATATAGTTGGTTTGGATCTGACTCCCCACCTTCTTCGTGTCTGGATAGCAGTACACCGCAATGCACTCATCGATAGTCAGGCAACCTCCGGGCCCACTGCAAGAACGAAGGTCCACTACTTCCCCCCGTTGGTAAAGTCCAGTAATGAAGTATATGTCCTCCACCTCTATGGTGAGGGATATCCCATCTATCTAGAAGGACTCAGAGTCTGGATCCCAGTAATCCACCAGCATCTGCAATAGTCTTGGTTTTGCCCGCAAGCCACCAAGACACCAAAACTTGTAGAGTCCACATGCACGTAGAGCTTGTTGATCCATTAGATCAGCCCTTACTACCTCCTCTACCTCACCATTTTCACACTCTCTCCATTCTAGGACCATCCTGAACAAAAAATTGCAAGTTTTCCCATTATATTACTTAAAAAACCTCATGCATGGCCGCATACATGACTATTTTCCAAATAGCCACGTATGTACACAACTGTAAGGACATTTTCCACGTATATCCAGCCCTATATGCAGAAAACCCTCGATTTCAGCATGGGCCACATCGCCCTTTTTAGATTGGCCTAGAAACCTCAAATGACCATGGAATTTCATAAAAATTGCATCAAAATGGAAAAGAAGAGCATGGGTAAGTACCTGGAAGAAACGGTAGTGGATTCTACCGGCTGGATCTCCTGGAATTTGCTGTTGAAAATCTGAGCTCAATTGGGTAAAAATTTCAAATGTTTTATAATGTTTTGAATTTTTTAATATTTACAGAAATTTTTCAAATTTTTTGAAAATTTTTACCCCCTTTCCTATAGTTTGGACCATTTCTTATCATTTTGGACTATTTTTGATCTAATTCATGATGTAGGAGACCCTTTTGAGTGTCGTTTCAGCCGTTGGATTGACCCATTCATGTCGATCTTAGGTATCATGTCTAAACTAGCATATAGGTTAGGTTTCATCACCGTTTGCATTTTGCATGACCTTATGACCGTTTCATCATAGCCTTAGGTACGAACCCACTCTATTATGTCATGGAACCTTCTTGTTGTTTTAGAAGTGGCATGGTATGAGTAGTAGAGCTTGACCTTACATGGGTACCCTTGTTAGCACCTTATTTGCATTTGGTGCCCATGCTGATGTTTTGTCTTTTAGGGTGTGGGAGTCTGTTGTATAGTGATGCCATGACATTTCGCAAGAGCATCATACTCCTCTTGATCTTTTTGCTGGACTATTCCCCTCGGGACTCCCTTATGTCAAGTTGTAATTGCATTCTCATGAGCTTTTCCTGCCTTATTGAGCTTTATGCCGACTTCCCTGACATTGCATTTCAAACATATAGCCTGAGCTTGTCTCATGTCTAGCCATGCAAAGCCATTTTATATATCCTTTGTAGTGTGATTCCCTTTTTACCAGGAGGGGATTTTCCCCTGAGTGTCGATATCCTACACATGTGTCCTTGCATTGAGCATAGGTATGTTTGTCCCTATGAAACTCATCTCCTCCTAGTATGTAACTATAAAGCAGTTTTATTCTTTTTCAAGTTTTTTAAATATTTGAAAAAGTCCAAAAAAATAAAAAAACCAAAAATCCGGACAAGGAAAGATGTTATCTTTGGTAGCTGTCGAGTCATGTCGCCTTCAAACAGAGCACTGTATATCACATCCATTGGTTGGGTTTATAGTTTGACTTTAGGAGCTGTACTCATTTATTTGATTTTATCTCCACTGACTGGTTAAGCTTCCAGTCCCCATGGTGCCTCTGTCGATGCCTCCTATGTTACAAAGATGTCCCAGTTTATATATCGAGTCTATGATACCTTTATTCAGTCACCATTCGCCATTATGCTCTTGTTCGAACGAAGTTGAAACCTGAGTCGGCCATTCCTTAGTTATCTTGACTTTGCATGTCGGCCATTCTCGGTATAGTTACTGGTTCGTGCACATTATGATCGATTCCTTACACATTATATAGCTTTGCTAAGTACCTTGTGTTGGATGATGGGGGGTGCCTTAATGCCTTCCTTCCAGTGGATTTCATCCCATCGACTTCAGATAATTTATTCTAGGATTGGAATCTAGAGTCATTTTGAGTGCCTTGATACTTGCAGTCATCAGTGGCAGGTTCTCTCGCCATCAATATTTTTTTGGGAATCCATCAATGTCCCCTGATCGATGGATCCTCTCAAGTATTTGACCTCAACACATTTATTCACACTTGTTATTTTGCACTCTAGTACCTTGATTCCCATTTTCATTATTGGTGGGTGATCTCGTGTCTGTTAAAGGTATACATCAATGACCGGTAATCAGACGATGGACTACTATGTTCGACCTCGACACCTCTATTCACATAGTAGGACATGTACTCATAGCGGTTTGTGTAGAAGACCTTCCAAATTGATGGCATCTCTTATATGCTACCTCCTTGATCGTGCTAGTGTTCATGAGATTTCAGCTCTCGTGACTTGATTCTAGTATATGTCAGACATTTCCAACCATTATGGAGATCTTGATCCATTATATATCTTTTGCCATTATGGAGATCATGGTCCTTTGTATATCTTCATCATGGATATTCTGATCTATGTATATTGTACGTGGCGATGACCACTTATATGATATTTTGTATCACGCCTAATCATGGCCATTGTACTCTTATGTATACGAGGCTGCTATATGTATTTGTAGTATGTGTAGAGTTGTATCATTGTACTATTCTGATTGGGTGGCTGGTCTTCCATTTGGGATACTTCATCACTCCACTTCTGGGATGGACTTATAATGTATTTCAGCCATCATATGAACCCTCTGACCTCACACATTAGGGGGCATCTGTTATAGCTGATTTTACCACTCTAGGTGAATCACACTTGTATGGCATTCCCCTGTCCCTCTGCAGACTCCTTAGACCCCTTGGACCATTTTTTGTCCTTTGATGTTTCCTTGACCATCCCTAAAATCATGTGAAAAACGATACACGTGACTTTTAAACCCTTAATCGCGTATATACGTGGGTTTGACCCCTAAAACCGCATACATCAGGATGTGTGCATAATCCAAATCCTTTTGGAGTTTTCCTTGACATGGATCTGAATCACTTGACTCTTGGCCTTCCCTATGCCTTGATATCACTCGTATTCGACCTTTCATTACCCCTTTGAAAAGCTATATAAGGAACTCTATGGTACATTGAAGGCATATGAGAGAATTGAGAGCAAAGAAACTATAGTCCATTATTGCCGGAACTTATGCTTGAGTCTGCATCCCTTTGTCCCTTGGAGCACTTTTGTGTTCTTCCCAAGCTTGCCTTTTGCTTGTGAGCTTGCTATCAAGAGATGGAGGATTGAGGTGGTGGAGGCCCAAGTGGGGGATTTAGTTTCTTCGATTCATAGACGTGCCGACAGAGGTTGTATCCATTGTAATCTCTGATTTGATATTAATAGAAATATCTTTTCCTATCCAATAATGTGTGTTTCAATGAATATTTTATCCATGGATGTTTTCAAATGTTTATACATTGTTGATTATATATGCTAGAATAGATCTAACACCAATATATATAGTATGCTTGTATTGTTTACTTTTTGTTGAGGAAGTAATCTATCAATTCAAGCTGAAATTGGAAAGCTCAACGGGGATCTACTTCAACCGTCCAAAATAAGGTACGAGGTTTGATCCTTTAGTGTTAGATATTTAAGTTCTATTGAATATTGGAAAGGATTGATTTCTGGAGTCAAGCTGTCTGTTTTGGTACCCCAAGCCATAGGAATTGCTTGAGTCTGACATATTCCATAAGAAATGGAAGCTAATCAAAAAACCTGATCACCAAAAGAAAAACCCAACTATGCAAAAATCTGTACAATAATATACAATAGTCAACCTTGGCTGAAAATCATGCATAGTACTTTTTAAGATAGAGCCCATTTCTAGGCTCCGCTAAGGCCATCCCCTAGTAATCTACTAGCTCATAAGCGCCCTTCTCTAACACACGTTTAACCACGTAAGTACCATGCCACATGGGGTTGAACTTTCCTGCCCCCAAGGGTTCTTTAGCTGGATCCCACAAAAGGGCCAAATCTCCTTCACTAAACCTCCTTGGACGGACCCAATCTTCCATCATGTGATTCTAAAAGTGTCTACCATGGTCAGTGACAAGCTCTTTCAGAATACCAAACTGAGTAATAATCTGGTTGAATATGAAGTGTGCAGCTATCTCACCGTTGGATTTAACTATAGGCATAGCCTCAGCCGATTTCATGAAGTAGTCAACAGCCACGATAATATGATGATGCCCCCCAGTTGAAGCTGGGTTGCAATCCATGAAATCAAGCCCCCATTTAGTGAAGGGACCGGTGGTGATAATTGGATGTAACAAGGGAGGATGCAAGCGCATATTACGTGCAAACACCTGGCAAGGGTGGCACTTCTTGATCGCATTGACACAATCTTTAAAGATTGACGGCCAGAAATAACCCGCTCTCAAGATTTTTTGGGTTGTATAAATCCTAGATAAATGACCACCACATGATCCTCTGTGGCAATCATTCAGCACAAGCCCAGCCTCTTCATGAGTTAAACAATGACGTAAAATAGAATCTACCCCACGGCGGTACAATGTTTTATCCACTATGAGGTAATTCTTGGACACGTGACGTAATTGTCGTCGTTCATCCTATAAAAGGTTAGTAGGGACCTTCAATGTTTGTAAATATATGATAATATCTCCATACCATGGATCCAAAGTTGATATCAAGAAGATGTGCTCATCGACAAACGTATCTTCACAAGTTTCCTCATCCTCCTCACTCGGGAAATCAGATATAAGCTCCACAAAAATTAATGATTTCTTCGATTTTGCCGAAACAAACTCGAGATCAAATTATTGCAAGATGACAATCCACTTATTATACTTTCCCCCGATCATCCTTCTAGTGAGGACGAACTGAAATGGATTGACATGGGCTACAACCAAGGTCTGGTGAAGGAGAATATAGTGTCTCAATCTTTGAACTGCATGAACGGTAGCTAAGGCAAGTTTCTCCACATGGGAATACCAGATCTTCGCATGTATAAGGTTCTGGCTCAGATAATATATGACATGATCTTGGAGCTCCTCGTCCTCTTGAACCAAAACCATACCAATCATCTCCATGGATACAGCCACATAAAGTAGAAATTCATGGCTATAGTCAGGTGGACTAATCACTGGGGCTGATGCTAAGGCACGCTTAAGTGCATCAAAGGACTCCTGGGCTCGCTCATCCCAGCAAAAGGTAGTGTCCTTCTTCAAAAGACGCATAAAGCCTCTAGTAAAATTGGCAAAATTCACGACGAATCTCCATAAGAAGTTTGCCATGCCTTGCAAACATTGAAGATGTCTAATGTTTCTCTTGGGAGACAATTGAAGTATTGCCTCAACCTTCAAGGGGTTGACTCTTATACCCTCTTTGGATACAATTAACCCTAATAAGCAACTAGACTTCACGCAAAAGATACACTTGTGAGGATTTAACTTGACCAAGTAATGGCGGCACCTTTCGAACACTAATCTCAAATGGTAGGAATGACGCATTCTCATACAAGAATGAGAAGCAAGGTCATCCAAAAAGACTTCAATAATTGATTTGAGATCATGGAAGATCAAGGTCATAGCCTGCTAAAAAGTGGCTCCAGCATTTTTAAGGTCGAAAGGCATCTTCTGATATGCAAAGGTTCCCCAAGGACAAATAAAGGCAGTTTTATGTTGGTCCTCAGGTTTGATTTGTATCTGATTGTATCCAGAAAAGTTTTCCATAAAGGAAAATACCTTACTTCCCGCACACTCATCCAAAATCTGATCGATAAATGGTGTGGGAAAATTATCTTTAGGACAGGAACGATTCAAGTCACGAAAATCAATGCATATGTTGATCATTCCCTTCTTCTTATCAACTGGAACGGGGTTTGAAACCCACTCCGTCAAGGGAACGGGATATATAAAACCGGCATTCAATAGTTTTTCTATCTCATACGTAATTGTGGGTGCTTTCCTAGGATTCACTGCACATAAGCGTTGTCAAACAGGCTTAGCATTAGGATAAGTTTTAATCTCATGCTCAACAATGCGAGGGTCGATACCTAGCATTTCTTTGTATGACCAAGCAAATACATCACAAAATTATTTGAACAGCTCGATCTACTCTTGACTCTCAGCATGGGAACATTCTGCCCCAATATAGATGTTCTCAATCTTGCTAGGATCATGAGAGATATTGATAGGGATGGTAGGATATATATTCACCATGTTTCCATCAACCATTAAACCAGGAGAGCTTAACGGAACCACGGGACTACCAATTCTCTCACTAAGGATCTCCCTAAAGTCTTTACACTCCAAACGGTCAAGCTTGGGAAGAAAATAAGATCTATGATGCAACTCTTCCCAAGGTGGCTCAACCCCAAACATGGCCTCAATAATAGCTTCATCTGAAAGAAAAACACTATCAAGGCATTCATGTGCGTGAGAAGACTGAACTTCCCATGTTGGTAGCACATATGGGTCTTCCTCCTCCACCCGCCAAGAGAAAGTACTAGGCTCTGCAACACACTAAATATTAGCTTGATATGCTATCATAGTTGGAGGAAACGACACATCCGTTCCAATGGGTTCACATGAAGGACTCGGTGTAGGAAGAATCCAAGGATCTTCCATATGGGATGTGCAAAAAGACACCAATCTCGCTAACGATGAAGCCTCACCGTAACTAGACCCGATCATAAGAATAGGTGTAGGACAACTAAAGCTTCCCATAAGGGATGGATACATTCCAACACCCACACTCCCAGTTTCCGGATGAGAGTGCTCGAAAATCGGGATAGAAGCTCCTGAAGATGTGGTAACCAGTGGATTCTTGAATGACATTTGATCAATCGTAACTATCTTCCCATTAAATGAAAAGCATACAACTCAAAATAGAGAAGAAGGTATGGCTTTCATATTGTACATCCAATTCCTACCTAGCAACAAATTGTAGTCAAGGGCCGCATCAACCACCTCGACTTCTATTGCAATAGTCGTCCCTCTAGGGATAATTTTAGGGGAGAAATTTAGTCCATGGGCTATTTTTAGGGGGTTTTCTCGAAAAAACGATTCGCCATTTTGAAATTTTTGAAGCCCTGTTTCGCCCAATTTTGATGGGGTAAACTTTTTTCACCCTAAAAATCACCAAATTATTATATAAACGATATAAAATTCTTGGAAATTAAAATATTTTTTGAAAAATATCGCCAAACATTTTATAGTTGATGTTTTAAGAATTGGTAAGATAAGCCAACATTTATACACTTTTAAATAAGTATGGTTCCTTAAAATCATCCCTAATTCCCTCCCAAATGGACTTTAAGAGAAGGAAGAAATTCATGCGGCCGAAATGATCTAAAATCAAAAGTAGTCAACATGGTAGTGGATTTAGACAACTCGAGGGAACCCAAACCCTTCCAACATGCCAAAGACATCACGGAAGTAGCAGCTCCTTTGTCAATCACAGTGTGTTCGACGATCATGTTAAGACATTCTACATGAATCAAGAGAGACACATAGTAAGGCAAGCGAGGCTATAGTCCTGCAGTTTCAAATTCAATGACAGAGGAAGAATAATCATCGTTTACACCAAGGGAAGAAAGCAAATCCTTCCTTTGCGAAGGACAACTCTGAAGTACTTCTAATGCAGACATCGCACAAGGAGTGTGGTCCAAATCCTCAACAACAGAATAGTTCTGGGCGGCTCGGGAATTAGGATTGTGCCCTAAATTCTTAAGGACTCCCTTCGGAATGCAAGTTGCAACTTCAGGCTTATCCACAAGTTTTTCAATATGCAAAGGACTCCTAGGTGGATCAGGTTCCTTTCCAAGGTCTGTTTGTGACAAACCATAGTCCTTCGCATGGGTCACAACCTTAGTAGCATGCACCATATTGATGCAACCATGACCACTACTAGCTTTTGGTGAATCTTGATCACCACCATACTGATCATGGGTCCTCAAGTTCATGTTTTGATTATGAGGTAAAGGGTTAGTTAGCATAGCTGGGCCCTGTGCTATAAATATCGAGGCTTCTTCTATCTGAGGTCACAAGTGAGTGAGGTGGCCATCCTTACACAAATTACAAGGAAACTTAACCTTACATTTAGGCTACTTGTCCCCCCCAGCATTTCGGGTGTTCTTTTCATTAGAATTGGCATTTTCATTTCTATTCCCACCCTTACAATTGTTCTTACCCTTCTTCTTATTCCTTCTGGATTTTTGGTTACCCTTCTAGTCCGAAGATTGCA
Source organism: Pseudotsuga menziesii (assembly GCA_001517045.1). Classification (NCBI taxonomy): domain Eukaryota; kingdom Viridiplantae; phylum Streptophyta; class Pinopsida; order Pinales; family Pinaceae; genus Pseudotsuga; species Pseudotsuga menziesii. The sequence goes on along the minus strand of LPNX010996776.1, from coordinate 112,163 downwards.
TCAAAAGAACACTTGCCATTTGGGTGGGTTGAGATGAAGCCGTAGCTTGTCCCAAGGCAGATTGGTTGATAGATAATTGACTGACCTGCTTCACAACCAAATCTGTGAGTTTGGCACTGGTACAACAAACAATGCCATCGGAATGTGGTCCAGGTTTGATCTTAGGGTCGAAACTAGAATGCGGAGCATTAGGAATGATCTCATATAACAAATTGGATTGAGCATAAATCAAGTCCAATTCTTGTGCCCTAAAAATGGCTTGTTCCTCGTTCTAAACTCCGAATGTAGAAACATACTTCACTATATAAGGTAGCAACGACTTAAGGAACCATTCGAGGAGAAACTCCAGTGGTATGAAGGCTTTAATCAATCTCTTCCATCTACGCCACTCTTGGATATGGTCCAAGATATGCGTGGCTTTGTCTTTCGAAAATGTTGACAAGAGTTTCGTACCAACGTCGTAATGCATTGGTAGCTGGAAGTGGTTGAGAAAATTCATAGCTAGGTCGTTGAACAAAGTGAATGCCCCCCTAGGTAGCTCTATGTACCATTTCGTGGCAAGCTTGGTGAGGGTGCGTTGAAATAGCCTTAAATAGATCGAATCTTTGTGTAAGGAATTAGGAGAGCAACATAGGTGAAATGTAGTAACATGTTCACTCAGATCATCTCCTGGTTTGCCCTCGAACTTGGGAATGTCTGAGGGAATCTTCGTAGGGACAGCCGGCCAAGCCAGGTCATAAGATACTGGATCGTTTGTAAGTCTCAATAGGTCAAGCAGATTTAACGTTGTGAGGAAAGGGAGCCTAGGTTGAGCAGGTCTATGAGGCACTCCTTGATAATTTTGGTTCACATTGGACTAACTACCGTAACCACCATGGCCATGGCCATAGTATCCTCCTCCTGTTTGACCCATGTCAGGTGGCATGGAAGCACCATAGTGTGGTGTACCTTGACTATGTCGGGGTACAAAGCCATAATTCGGAGAGTAAGAGGGTTGTTGATACCTATACCCATACGATGAATAACTATGTGCATACTACGTTCCATAATATGGTCCATAAGAAGTCCCATGAGATGTCCCATGAGAAACTCCATAGGTAGGAATAGACATTCCGGAAGTAAGAATCTGACCTCCAGAAGTAGGAATACGACCTCCCAAAACAACAGGAGGTACTTGACTCTGGGACACAACTACTTGAGTAGCAGCAGTATGCACATGGCTTGTAGCAACATTCTGGCCCAAAGGACCACATGAATGTGGGGGAGGGATAGCATTCAAAGAACTAGGAATAGAGGACGAAGGGACATGTGAAGCTATGTAAGTGGTGTTCCCTATAGTCACTTGTCTTGGTTCTGGTATCCTAATAGGACTACTAACACTAGGTCTAGGATGAACATGTGATGTAGCTTCCACTGCCGGGATGGAAGGTGCAATGTGACTCATGCTCCCAAACCTCTCAACATGGTAAGGAATAGGAGTGCCCCCAGGCATAGTGTTAGGCTCAAACTCCGACTCGACATGAAATGTCAAATCATGTGCGGGGATACTAGACATGCCATAACTAACATAACTAGTGCTCACAGGTTCATGATGAGTCTCATTTCCCAACATCCAATACTGGCGACCTGTGTACGAGGGATCATACCTAGAGTGAGTAGGTATATCATGTGAAGGATCATACCTAGAGTGTGTAGGTATATCAGGTGAAGGATCATATATAGGCATAGGATCCTCTTCCCCAACCTCATGAGGTGGAGAATACAACTCAGGAATTTCATCTTCATGATCTCCCATCATGTATGAATCAATGTGATAAGGTGGAAGTCCTGCTAAATGACGAGAACGGCGGGGTGCCGCACTCAAATACGCAATGACTCAAAAAATGTAAAAGACTCTCTAATTACGCAAACCCTAAGCAAGATAACGTGCATAGAGCATTCACCAATATAATATAAATCCAATAACAAGCAAACAAGGGTAGGATATGTGAGCTCCCGAATGAAGCAGGTATGTCTCGCCTAGGAGAGGCTTGAGACTCCCATACACAACAAGTGGAGGTTCGTAACCAATTATTGTGGCCCTTAGCTTCAAAACGTATAGCGACTATGTTTTCCGACTCCAACCTAGCCGGGACACCTACAGAATAACCCCTGCAAAGTACCCCCTCGATAACCTAGGTAAGGCAACTAAAGTCATCTCAATATAATCAATGCTCAAGCGGACAGTCGTAGGTGGGATTGATCGTATCGGTAGGGTAGAAAAATCCAAAACTCTCGAAAGAGCCCCCAGATATGAATACAATCCTGGAAATATCTCTGGTTCTACTCAGTTATGACTAGGGGTCATCCCAATCAATAACCGCTCACACTACCTCGTGCTTAACTCCCTTGTAAGAGGAGGATCCTGAGAAACACTAATTATACCAAGGAATTTCACACTCTCACCTGGACAGACGCATACATGTTGTCGTTTAGTGGTCTTGGATAATTTACTCACAATGAACTATTCCAAGACCCTAAAACTTAATCTTGTTAGTGTACCCTATCAAAGAAAATAGTGTAATCCATTTTAATTAAGCGTTGATTTTATTTGGCTTTATTAATCAAAAAAGGTAGATGACCATGCAACCAATGGTGTTATGATGCAACATGAAGTAAAATGCACACCTACCAATCAATGCAAATGCATTGTGTCGAATGAAAAATAGGGCATGCTACTATGTGAAATGCAAAATTGTCTTCAAATGCCAAATGCAATCGTTCCTATATGAAAGCCTGACTAATACTTCTCTAAGCAAACCTAGTGCAAGTACCATGCAAAGTGCAAAGTGCAATGCATAATGATGCAAAGAAGCAAATATTTTTGGATTTTTTGAATAAAAATGAGATACTAAAGCAAAAGAATGATTCTAACACTGCCAGACTCTGCAAGCACAATCAAGCAGCACTCACGCAAAGTACTAAGGTAAAATAAATCTAATGCACTAATCCCAAAACAAAAAATTGAAAACGAAATGACAAGAACATTCTTAAAAAAGAAATTTACCCTAAAAAAGGTGTCTCTGGTCAGAAACAGAGGTTTATACAGACTCTAACAGTATCAAAGGAGACTCAACAATCATCAAAATTCACCCAGCAATAATCAATATTCCTCTAAAAGGAAAAAATCGGGGCATACGCGACTATTCGCAAGAAACCTGTGTATGTACGTGGATATAGCAGTCAAAGCCGCATGTATACGCGACTGTGAGTTAAAAACTCACGTACAGGAAGAAAAATATATAAGAATGAAGTCAAACAGATAAGATGAGACAAAATTCACACCAATCAAACACTACCAGGAAAACATGGCCCCAGACCCGACTCAGAAAAAGAGAAATCAGAGCAATTCAAGAACATTGAATGCCGATAAAAAACCCCAAAGGACAACTACTAGGAACTCCCCAGCAGAATCACCAATTTTGTTACAGAGAGAAATTCCTATGGCTTGGGGTACCACAACAGACATCTTAACTCTAGAAATCAATCCTTTCCTATATGCAAAAGAAACCAAATAACTAACACTAAAGGATCTTCATTCGTACCTTATTCCGGACAATTGATGTTGACCCCCGTAAACTTTCTAACTTCAGCTTGAATTGATAAATTGCTTGCTCAACATTCAATAAACAAGACAAGCATACTATATATAATTGTGTTAGCTCTACTCTAGCATATATGATCAATAACATATAAGCATTTGAAATCATCCATGGATCAAATATTCATTCAAATAAAAATTATTAGAAAAGATAAGATATTTCTATTAATATAAAATAGAGATTACAATAGAGACAACCTCTGTCGACACGTCTGCGAATCGGAGAAACTGAGTCCCCCACTTGGGCCTCCACCACTTCAATCCTCCATCTCTCGATATCAAGCTCACAAGCAAAAGGAAAGCTTGGGAAGAACACAAAAGTGCTCCGAGGGAAAAAGGGATGCAGACTCAAGTATAAGCTCTGACAACAATGGACTATAGTTCTCTTTCTCTCAATTCCTCATGTACCTTCAATATATCCAAAGGGTTCCTTATATAGCTCTTCAATGTGGTAATTAAAGGTCGAATTCGAGTGATCTCAAGGCATATGGAAGGCCATGAGACAAGTGAGTCAGATCCACATCAAGGAAAACTCCAAAAGAATTTGGCCTTTTGCACACATCCCGATGTACACAGTTTTAGGGATCAAATCCATGTATATACACGAGAAAGGGTTTAAAAGTCGCATATGGCAATTTTAGCATGTTTTTAGGGATGATATTGGAAACATCAAAGGAACAAAAATGGTCCATGGGGTCTAAGGAGTCTGCAAAGGGACAAGGAAGGCCATAAAAATGCGATTCACCATGTGTGGTAAATTCAGCTATAACAATCATGCAACTAATTTAGCCAATACAACATCCATCCATCTCTCACAAAAACTTTCTAGATGCCTTCCATCTCTAGCACGACAACATTAATATTGTGCACTAATCCAATATGTCAGCAAAGAGGTCTCATTCTAGATAAGTAGCAATGGAGAGTTGTATAGCACCATGAGCTACTTACCCATCACATGCATATCAGTAGTATACTGTCATTAATGCAAACATTCTATCATGCATAATACATCAACTAAATATAAACAAATGCATAATCAAAACAATATCATGAAATGACAATTGAATACTTATCCTTATTTGTTTCGTGGGAAGACTCCTTCTTAAGCCTTCAGCTTCATCGTCTTCTTCATTCATAATAGCATCATTTCTTATCAAAATGCTAAGATGGATAAAAGGTTCTTCAAGAGTTGAGTTCTTCATATTCCTCATTGCTTGAGGGATCTTCTTTGGATGGTGAGAGCTTGATATTCAGTTTCTCCCATCTTCTCTCCTCTTATTATGAGTCAAGCTTCTTCTTCTTCTTAGAGTCTATTGGAAGTCATCACTTCCTTCTGGCACACATTCCTTGCATGAATGAATCCCATGATCCTGGGAGGCCATTCAAGGTGGCTATCACCACTTCTGCATTCTGCACTTCTTCTTCTACTATTTTCTCAAAGCCATCTTCTGATTTATGTTCTTCCTTTCAAATATCTTGGTCAAGGAATCAAACATATTTGGTGTCTTTAGGGAAGACACTTGTGGTACAAGTTGATCCATGACTGAATCAACAATGATCTTCTTGGCCTTGACCAAGTTCTTCTTGTGTAAGGCTTTGAGCCTCATCTCCCTCTGGAACTAGAACCTCTCTTCCAATTCATTTCTTCAAAGAGATCATATAATTCCAGGCTTTGGAAGTTGTCAACTTCACCAAGATTTTCATCAAGCTGATGTGATAGATCACTTTGAAATGAGAACCTCAAATGAAAATAGCAAAAGATTAAATCTTACCGAGCGAGGTGTCCGTCCTGGTTCTAGATCTGGCTGATCTAGGGTTTGTCAGAGAAATCCTAATTTTTAAAACTTGGAATCTTTCAGATCTGATTGGATAGAAAGATAGATCTCTTCAAGTTGATCTGTCTAATGTACTCCTTTTCTGAAAACAATGGAGGGAAGCTCCAGGAATAGGAAGCCCTAGTTTTCCAATTTCTTCTGCAAAAATTCTTGTTACTATTTATATGGTATCTCCAAAATTACTACTCCTCTATGTCTGAAACTTCGTACTGAGGTAGCCTCACATGTCTTTATTCCAACACCATAGGTTTCATTAGAATGTTTTTCACAAATTGGGACTTATGATCATTTTCCCAAGGTGACCTGTTTTAGGACTGTTCAGAACAGCTAAGTTATATGGACTGCCACATGTCACTAGTTCATATCCGGAGTATGAAACTTGGATCACAAAAATTAAAGTCCATGCCCTTTCTATAAAATATTTAGAAATTCAATTTGGACCTTTTTATCCAAAGATATGGCAATTCTCCCCAGGTGTCTTGTTTAGGGATGAATCCTAGAAGAGGCTGGAACCCTAACTTGCAAGGATAATATCTCCCCGCATATAGAGAATATGAAGCTGAATTTTGGACACAATGTAAATAAAGATTTTATCTTCAGACTCTACAATTTTTAGCTCTTGATCCTTTGTCCATCATGATATATAGTGAATGTACCAAAACTTATCAGTTTTAGTATTTAGGGTTTTTCCAACTAGGGGTCAAACTAGGGTTTGACTTTCCCAGAGTTTCACCCAACCAAAAATATTGAACCAGGTCTCTAAACTTTGATTTTGATGAGGAGAGTAATCCTATTCTGGGCTCACTCAAAAATTCCTCTTCTATAGAAATCCCTAATTTCCCACACTAAAAACTGAAAATGCTCAGAATTGAATTCTGCTTCGACAGAAAGATGCATCCTTCAATGGAGAGTCAGCCTAGCATAATTTTGCTGATGGATTATGGAAAGAGACCCAAAAAGTAAGAATCCCTAGCTTCTACAACCACACAATGTCTTCTTCTCAGGTTAGCTCTGATACCATGTTAGATTTTTATCATTCTAAGCTAGCATTATGATCTTAGGATCTTTAACTGAGAGAATAACATGCACATCAATAAAACACAAGAGACAAGAAACACAAAGAATTTTCCTTGGGGAAACCATAAAGGAGAAAACCAGAAAACTTCCTCGGAGATAGAATGAGCACCAATGGCAGCAGTAAAACCCAAAAACATAAAGATGATCTCCACAGCTTCTGTCTCTCTCTCTCACTCGTACACCCCAATGAGTGAGTGTCTGTGTGATAAATAGAGAGGCTCGCTCTCTATTTATATTATTTCGTTCACTTGAAACTCACTCCAACATTTCAGCCTCACTTAACAATTGCTTACTAGAGCCAACATCTCTAGGAGTGTCTAATAACCCTAGTGCCCCACAACTTGTGGGGACTTTGCCTCCTCCGACCAACAAGGAGGGTTATCATTAACACAGCGGTGGGGACTATTCTCCTGACTTACAATAACTCACCTAGGGTCAACTTCTATAGGATATTCTAATAACCCTAGGGCCCGACAACTGTGGGGACTTTAACCCTTGAAAAATAGGAGGGTTGCCCACAATGACTTGACATGACTTGTTACATTATAGAAACTCCCGATAGGAACATCAGGGCATGACATGACTCAATTACATTACAACCACATCCTAGAATAAACATGGGGGTATAATACATAAGATATACAAGTGAATACATTCTGAAGTTACAGTTACATCAATAAAGAGTCTCATGTATGTAGATTGAAGAAAGCCTTGTACGGTTTGAAACAGGCACCCAAGACATGGTACGGTAGAATTGATGGTTTCCTATCCAGTTTGGGCTTTACTAAGAGTAAAGCAGATTCCAACCTTTACTACAAGGTTGAATATGACAACCCAGTGATACTCCTATTATATGTGGATGATCTATTTGTAACAGGTATGGATGGGTTGATTACTTATATGAAGAGAAAACTTGCTATTGAGTTTGAAATGAAGGACTTGGGTATGGTGCACTATTTCTTAGGCATGGAGGTGTGGAAGAATTCAGATGGAGTCTTCCTTGGATAAGGGAAGTATGCAATAGAGATTCAGGATGATGGACTGCAAGGCCATAACCACACCTATGGCATCGAACCTGAAGCTATTGAGTGATGCTTCATCAGAAGCGGTTGATGCTACGATGTATCGTCAGATGATTGGGTCCTTGATGTACATGATGAACACAAGCCCAGATATTTGCTTTGCTATGAACACCTTGAGCCAGTTCCTGACAGATCCGAGACATGTTCACTTGATTGCTGCAAAGCATATTCTGAGGTACCTGAAGGGTACAATTGATTATGGGCTCAAGTACAACATGAATCAGAAGATTAACCTGGAGGGTTATGTTGATTCAGATTGAGAAGGCAGTGCCATCGATAGGAAGAGCACTTTAGGATGCTACTTTAGTTTGGGATCAGGGGTGATCTCTTGGTTTAGCAGGAAGCAATCCTGTGTGGCACTGAGTACAGCTGTAGCAGAGTATGTTGCATCTTGTTTAGCTAGTTGTGAGGTAGTATGGCTGAGGAAGCTACTATCTGATTTATTTGATCTCTAGTTGGATGCTACTTGTATACATTGTGACAACTAGAGTTGCGTAAAGTTGTCAGAGAATCCATTGTTTCATGACAAGTCAAAGCATATCGAGATCAAGTATCACTATATTAGGGATATACTGCAGAGAGGAGCGGTGAAGCTCCAGTATGTTGCGATGGAGGAACAGATAGTTGATGTATTGATGAAGCCATTGGCTAGAGTGAAGTTTGATTACTTTAGGGAGAATCTTGGTGTTCTCCAAATTGAGGTTTCCTCCAAGGGAAGATGATGAAGACCGAGAGCCATTCTGACATGGTGAGAGGATTAGGTTCCTTCCATGGTCAGATGTAAGGGCTGAGCCATTATGTCATGGTGAGAGGATTTGGTTCCTTACATGTCAGATATGAGTGCTAATCCATTCTGATGTGACTGTAGGATTGGTCTCTACATGATCAAATGTAAGGGCTAAATGCCATTCTAGGAATGGAGGCACCTGGTCAGTTACCAGGAAAACTCAGTCTGGGACTGAGGGCCATTTTGAAACGATTGTAGGATGTAGTCTTACATGATCAGATGTGAGCGCATGGCCATTCTGATGTGATTGAGGGATGCATGCCACTTGATCAGATGTAAGGGCTGATGCCATTCTCTGGAAGAATGGAGGCACTTGGTCAGTTACCAGGGATCCTCAGTCTAGGACTGAGAGCCCTTTCGATGGGGTGCTTTTGAGCATGGTCGAATGTAAGTGTTGAGCCCTTTCGATGTAGTGCTTTCAAGCATGGTCGACTATAAGTACTGAGCCTTTTCGATGTAGTTTCTTTGGACATGGTCGGATGTAAGTGTATATCCCTTTCAATGCAGTGTGCTTGCACATGGTCGGATATAAGTGCTAAGCCATTCTGGCGCGATGTGTTTACACATGGTCAGAAGTGAGTGATGGGCCTTTCTGACAAGATGAGGTCAAACGTGAGTGTTGGGAATGTCTTTCTGACAAGATGAGGTCAGATGTAAGAGTTGGGTGGGCCATTCTGACTTAAGTGTCAGATATAAGCGCTGATGAAGACCTACATGAAGGGTAGGCCTACAGGATTGACTGTGTAGAACTTCCTGTGATGAGAAGAATTAAGAGATAGCACCGATGATGACGATGATCCAGACTTGATGATGATCCAGATGTGATGATGATCCAAACTTGATGATGATCCAGATCAAGTGATGATCCAGATGTGATGATGATCCAGACTTGATGATGATCTAAATCAAGTGATGATCCAGATTTGATGATGATACATTGATGATCTATATTTGATGATGATAGAGTGATGATCAAGCAGTAATGATCCAGTGGTCGTGATGATGCAGATCCCGTGATGAAGAAGACTTGAAGAAGAATATGACTTGAAGATGAAGAAGACTTGAAGATGAAGAAGACCTGAAGACGATGATGACTTGAAGATGAAGAAGACTTGAAGATGAATACAACTTGAAGATGACGATGCTGAGATGATCCAGTCGATATAGAGAAGAAGACCAAGTGCTAAAAATTGTGTCGAAAGAATAACTTCCTAGTTAAGAAGGAGTGTTGATGTAATTGTAACTTCGAAATGTATTCACCTATGTATATTATGTCTTGTACCCCGATGTTTATTCTGGGATGTGTCTGTAATGTAATTGAGTCATGTCATGCCCTGATGTTCCGATTGGGAGGATCTATAATGTAAACAAGTCATGTCAAGTCATTATGGGTAACCCTCCTTTCATATAAGGGTTAAAATTCCCCGTAGTTCTGGGGCACTAGGGTTATTAGACTCACCTAGTGAAGTCGGACCTAGTAGGGTTTAGTCAAGTCGAGAATTAGTATAAATAGAGAGTGAGCCTCTCTATTTATCATACACTCACACACACTTAGTTGTAGTGCATAGTTGAGGAAGAAGAAGACACTGGGGCTAGAAGAAATAGGTTACTGCTATCGGGAGATCATCTTACTGTTTTGGGGTTTTACTCTTTGTGCTGATTCTATCTCTGAGGAAGTTGCGGGGTTTTCTCCATTTATGGTTTCCTCGAGGAAAAACACTGTGTTCATTGTCTCTTGTGTTTGATTGTTGTGCTTGTTATTCTCTCACTTAAAAGATCCTAATAATGCTAGCTTAATGTTAAAAATCTAACAAGATGACCCACTAGGAGATCTCTTCCTTCTTCTGGTACTGCTCTTACTACCTTTCGGTCTTACTATCCGATCCCCATATTTCATTCGCTTCTGGATGTCTGTCAAGCTTTGCAGCATGGCTGCATTCAAATGATTCTTCTCTTCCTAAGCCTTAACCAATATTTCATTATCTGCCCTGTAACTTTGCATCTCCACCCTTATGCTTCTCATGGTGGCTACAAAATCTGGGGAAGTCTCTTGAAATCTCCTCCCATTAGACTCTGTCTCAACATTTCCAACTCGGATGTTTTCACCCATAACATCTTCCTCATGTTCATAGGGATCATGTGCATCATTCATGTTGTAGGTTCTCATGACCGAACCAAAATCCAACTTTACTGATCTGCACTATGTGGAATGCTTCCCTCTTGAAGGTGGCTATAACTCAACAAAATGTGTTAATAAACATGATTGTTAGCAGCAGAACATTCACACAAATCATACATTACTTACCTTCACTTGGAAAAATCATACATTGACAACTTTGTCAAATCATAGAATTTTCTTTTCAAAAAGAACAATGGTCTTAAGGGGACGACAGGGGTCAAGGGGGCTTGCCCCCTTGTGGCTTCGTTTTTTTTTTTGTAAATACATCGTTTCATGCAATCTGGTGCATAAACAGGATTCCATTTATCACCCTTAGGTTCCCTAAAATCCCACTGAAAAACCCTACTGAATTTATTTGTTCTAGCAAAATTTTCCATCAGAAATATTTTAGACTTTCACTCACCACAGCGGCTCGATCTTCATCTTCCATCTGCTGCAGTTGCCTAAAATTTCTTTTTCTAGCTGCCATCGTTGTGTCTCGTTCTTCATTTTCAAGACACTTCTATGTCGACTTCATTTCCATCTTTTCTCCATTGCGCGTCGGCTTGAAATTCATTTTTCGCCAGCCGCCATTGCGGCTCAAACTCCAATTTCCATCCTCCATAGTGGCTCGATCATCAAATTCTGTCCGCTGTGTATCGCCTTGATTCTTTTATTTCTCCCACCACTGTTGCGGCTCAAAGTTTGGTTTCCAACCGCTTTGTCGGTTTGGTCTTTGTCTTTCGGCTGTCGACTACACACTTAGAAAAATTTCTGAAAAATTTCTTCTGCGGCCCAAACTCCAACTTCCTTCCGCCACACATCAGCTTCGAGTCAAACTTACACCCGCCACATAGCAGCTCGAATTTCATATCCTGTCCATCATCGTTGAGGCTCGAACTTCAACTTTCTACCACCACTGCGGCTCAATTCTCAGCTTTTACTCGCTACATGGCGACTCTATTTTAATCTTTCGTCTGCCACCGTAACGGCTCAAAACTTAAGTTCTATCCACCATTGCATAAGAACTTCAAACTTCTTCTCCCCAATTTTTCCGCCGCTGCGCTGACAAGAATAAAATAACATAGCCATTGTTGCAGCTCGTCTTGGGTTTTCTCAACTGCCAAGGAGAGTTTTCACACTTTAAGAAAATTTTCTGTCTGCTGCTAGGTTCAACAAAGGTTACCTCACCTATCTGTTAGTTGTGTTTTCTTGTCCCATAGAGGCCCAATACTGCAACTTAAAGCTTTGATACCAATCTGTCATGTCCCCATCCTTCTACCGGCAAGAGGACACGACTATAATGCTAACAATCCGGGAAACTAAGCCCCATGAACGTAAAATAAAATGCATTGGAAATAAACATACATAGATGCATATTACTATCAAACAACGGAAGCATTTACATTTCATTCAACACATTAACATTTCATCATATTTATAAATTAAACACAGTTGCAAGGATTTAAACACAAGAGATACTTATCTTTAACAAAATCTTGTCCCACAACTAGCTACGTCGCTGCAACATTCCACCCAACCATAGGCCAGTGTGCTCATCAATCACTTAGCAACATTGCCACCCCCGAGATGGGCATGATTCCTCAAGGATTCAGGGGAAACTAGCAGGCTCACACGTATCCAATGATACACAAAACTCAGCCAAGCCAACATAGTTGGGTTTATCAGGCTAATAGGGAGCTGGAAAGGTTGACTGCTAAGCTAGTGAGTTCAATCCTAGAGCTATGGACACCTGCACCAGAAATAGCTTGACTTCTAAGACATCCACACACACCTAACACAAGGAAGCATCCCCTTCTCTGCTATGCAGTCCCTTGGGCCATGCCTTCCATTCCAATGCTATTCAGGGGGTGTAGAGAAGAAAGTCAGCCCTCTAGATCTGTCTGTGAGGCTCCTACACACACTAGGTTTATCAAGCAGGCTCAGAACCCATTTCCACTCCCAATTCAATGCAGGGCGAATCCAAAAGATGCACCACAACACAACACGATTTTTGGGTTGGATGAAAAGCAGTTATGGCAACAAAAATGAATTCCCAGAATGGGTAAAAATTCCCTTTAGCATCAATACGATTTCTAGAGACGTTTTGGCCATATCGTGGCCAAAACGAGCTTAATAACACCCAAAAACGTGGGTCTCCTCTCCCACTCACTGGGAATCTCTAGAAAAAATGATTTCTAGCTTGGAAACAATGGAGAAAAATGTAGCAAAACGTGGGGAAGGAAACTTAGCCATTGATAATCACCAAAAATGATTTCTCAGTCTGAGCAAAGTGAGGTAACAACCAAAAACGTGAATGGTTTCACACACAGGAAGTTCTAAATGCCTGAGAGAGCTCACATGAAGGAAAAAATGGTGGTGCCAACATCCAAACATGAAAGCATGGTAGAATGGCCTACATTTTTGGGTTTTTTCTTGCCCAAGGATTCAAAACATGTTTCCCAAAAACTAATGCCTTCTCTAATTCGAATTTGGGTTGTCATACCTTGCCCATCCCACGCAATAACCAACTCAACCAATTTCTGGTAGTAATAAATGATTGGGTGAGTAAGACAAGAAAGGTAGTTGACAGTTTGGTGGGTTTGCCCTTTTACATTTGGCTTTTCCCCATTGGCCCCAAAGGTTTGAATATTTCCCCCCCATATCCTTAGGAAATCATGCCCCCAACTCATTATTGTTGCATTGACATAGCTGGTTGTTGGTTTTTAATTAATTGCATATTTACATGATGATTTAAAAATCATAATGTGCCTGGCTTGCACAAAATACCATCGACACCGATTTAATCGCCAAAACATAAAAACGATAATCCATGGTGGGGTTTTTTTTCCTTTATCTCCACACCACGATTAATTACAATATATACATCATATACATTTAATGCAAACAGGGTCAAAACCAGGGTGTTACAAGATGATCAATACAAAGTACATCAATAAATAGGATATAAACTAGGGATTCTTTATATTTTCAAAAACTAGTTTTGAGGCCACCAACATCAATGCAAACTATCAACACCACCAACATCAATTTAAACTATCAACACCACCAACATCAAGGTACACAGGATCATGTTGTTTTAGTTCTTGGAGTTTTTTTTTTGTGCATGAGAAGGATTCTCTCTTTCACATGTTGTGTATATCCCTGCATGGATTGCTATTTATAACACAAGCTTGGTATTTTAGGATCTAGGAGTTGACTTGTGCAAACTGGAAACCTTGACAAATTTGAGAGAACGAGGATAGGGATAGGGATAGCTCACAAGTATGGAATGCGTTTGTTTTTCTTATTCCCAACGCTGCAATGGGTTCAATTTTTTAATTACACACAAATAAAATTATTCAATACGATATATTGATAAAGATATTCTAACTGTCTGAATTTCAAATGATTTATAATGTCAAGAGTCAAGACTAACCATCTCAAAGAAGAATAACCAGTGCAAGTAACTTTTCAATGTTTGAATGAAGGTTGTTGAGTCGTCCACTCTTCCTTTGGTATTTGTATGGTACCCTACATTCACCGTGTTATCTTTTCCAAATGGTTTTTAATAATAATAACTTAGTTGCTTGTTTCTTTAAGGAAGAGAAATAGCGGGGAACATGACGCAGGATAATTTTCTCTTGATTTAAATTTTTTTGTAAATATAAGATGTATTTAAAGAAAATAACATTAAGCTATAACAAAGTCTCTATGATGTCTTGAGATGCATGTTGTCACCACTTAGCATTGACCACTAAAGCTCTAATATAGAATTAGCACACAAATTTCCTCTTATTGTTTATGACTGGGCTTAATAGATTCATTTAATATTAATTTGGAATCACCTTCCAAAATCAACTCTTAAAAACCTTCTTTCGTTGAAATTTCCTCTACAAAATTGTTAGAGGCCTCTCCTATATTTTCTACAGAAAATAAAAATTAGATCTCCTTAGACATCACACATAAACCTCCAATTCTAGAATTACATTTAAAATATCCATCAAAATTTATCTTATAGAAAGGAAACATTAGAGGATTATAAGCTTTTCAAGGATCTGAACTATTAGTTGAAGTGTGATGCTTAGAAATTATTCTTTCAAGATATTTTCTTTGTTCTTAGATTCTACATTCCTCTTTGAGGCCAATTTGTAAAAATTTTGTTTCCCAATATTTAGCTTCAATTGTCTCTTTAAATATCTTCCTTATCACTTGTTGCCACTAAATATTCAAAGATGTGAGAATTTAAAAATTATGTGCTTCCTCTTTGACCACAAATTCCAACAAAACAAGAAATGAGTTGCCATAATTGATTCAAAATCTCATAATTATAATTGTCTTTCTGCCAATTAGCTATGAGATCCCAAAAATGATTAAACTATCTTATATGTCTTTTCATTAGAATTTCCACAATTACCCATAGTTAGGAATTGTACAATGCATCAATATGTGATTGAAAGATTCTTTAGTTGCATGATGTCCTATTTTATGAAGATTTCCCCATTTTAAAATACTAGTTTGTACAATTAACTATACGAAATATTATATCCATGGCCATAACTCCAAAAACCAAATTATGTTCCATAATTTTGATTTCCTTGATTGAGAAATAGAAGTTAAAACTAGATTCTACACCTGAAAAACTGAATATTGTCCACACCTCTCTGTGCCCCATCATTTTTTATTGTGTCCTTGTTTGCAATGTATCCTATGTGTCTGAAATTGTGTCCTTTATATATATTTTAATTCATTGGCATTTCCCATCAGGCCAATTCGACAAATGTTTCCATCTACATTAAAACTTTCTATCCCCAACCATATCATAATGATCTACTCAATTGTCAATTGTGTTGGTTGTAATATATCTTGTAGTGGCTTTAGGGACAAGAGAATGGTACATAAGGGGGGACATGTACCTAGTATAGATAGAGTGCACCCCATATGTGTGTATGTGTCTACATGTGCACGCGCACGCGCGCACACACACACACACACAACCATCTCTTCTACCATCATGATCTCAAGCATTCTAAAAACAACTGGATATTAAACACGTTTATTAGGCACTAAATTTTTATTTAATATCCTTCTTAATATGAAATAAAAATCTAATATCTTTACATAATGGAAGGAATTAGTGGTGGTTTTCAACACAACTGTAAAAATATACAGAACCTATTGAGAAGGGAATTCCTTTTAGAATATATATATATACACAACTGTAAAAATATGCAGAACCTATTGAGANATATATATATATTCTAAAAGGAATTCCCTTCTCAATAGGTTCTGTAAATTTTTACAGTTGTGTATATATATATTCTAAAAGGAATTCCCTTCTCAATAGGGTCTACATATTTTTACAGTTGTGTTGAAAACCACCACTAATTGCTTCCATTATGTAAAGATATTAGATTCCTATTTCATATTAAGAAGGATATTGAATAGGTCAAACATTCAGTACCGAGTCAAAGTGTTTATAATCCAATTGTTTTAAGAATGCTTGAGGTCGAGATGGTAGAAGAGATGGACTTGAACAACTCCTGGACACCTATGTAAAATATGTAAAAAAGACAGGATTACACTAAAGTTGAGAACAACAACAACAATACCAAGAAGGATTATACATTTTAGTTGTTGCATTTATTAATTTGACATGGAGACTTTGCTTGTTGTAATGATGTTTTTTCTGCAAATACAATAGTTAAATCACTAGAAGCTCAACAAAATCAATTTTACAAGACCCACATTTTGAAATACAACTTTTATAGACGATGCTTTCAAATATTATCTAAGGTGACCCTTTACTAGTTCGAAATAATACAAAACAATGAGAACTTAAGTGTTAGTTGTCAAATATAAATACAATATGGCTAGTATACTTTATTAAACATGAAATTTAGTATATTTGGCACACCTTGGATAGATTTTCCCTTGAATATAGACATGATACAAATGGTTGGGTAACATACTATCCCAACCCTTTGAATAGTTTTATCTCATGTGAAACATAGTAGGCCTAGAGCCTTCACAATTATGGAAACTCGACTATGATGTGCCTCCCAAGATACATATTTAAATTTATCAAATGGGACCAAGTAGTTGTTTCCAAAACTTCATATCCTATCTTGTTTCCAAGAGATCAAGTCAATGGATCTTTTACTATTGTGACAAAATCTTCATTCTCACATGATAGTTTTGCAACCGTCACCCTACCTCATTAGTGCTTGTAGGTTCAATTATTAACTCACACCCTATAACCAAGACTATTGTTTGGCCAAGCTAAATATTTCATCGAATACTAGGTTGGCCATTCTTTAATCTTGTGTTTACATGAATATGCCTATGCTTGTTTGTCCATGATCATTTATACTACATAATGTTAAATATATGTAGAAATATCCACATCCAATACATGTTTTTTCAAATAATGACCCAAAGGAAAGTTCCAATTGGCTATTACAACACTAACTAAACTTCTACAAGATGTGATTATTAGTCCTAGCTAGAAATCATGCTCACCAAAGCATGTATGCCTCAAAATGCGTAAAAAAAACCTACAAACAACTTGTAACTTTGACATTAAGGTGCCTTCTCTGTTGGATCTTCAAAATTACAAAGTAGTCCTAGACTTGGTGTACTAATCGTTCACTAACATCACTTTTCCTACTTTCAAGATGAAATCCTAAATTCACCTCTTTCTTAGCCATCTAAGACTGTCTCCATCTTGTTCAAGTTGTTTTGAGCAAGTCGTGATCTTCTTTACTACTGCTAGGTCTAGGTCATAGCTCTTGTTGAAGTTTTGAGAAGGTTGTGACCTCCTTACTATTGTTTAGGGTCAACCATGACCTCTTGTTGACTATTAGACTTGGGTCATGATTTGGTTGAGTGCCTTATGAAGGGTCATGAATTGTTTGTACATTTCTTGGGTTTTTTTGTGACCTTGTGTTGCTTCTAGATTGCGTTGTATTTTGTGTGTTGGGTTGGGTTGTCACTTGTGTTCTACTCCTAAGTTGAGTTGTGACCTCCTTATGCTAGGTGTGATCTCTTTGAGGATTGTTAAGTCTAATATGTGACTTCCCTTAGATTGTAACCCTTGATATACCTCTAAATTAGGAAGTGTCCTTCTATGGACTGTATATGACTAAGTTTTGATCTTATTGAGTTTCCCAAGCCCTTGTTTAGCTTACTGCAACAAGATAAATATGTTATAGACTCTATGTCTATGAGTTATGGATGCATTTGCAATTTAAAAGTTGTTGCTAGATTGCCATTTTATAGCGGCAATGGGTTTGAAGTTTTCCATCCTCTTACTGGAATGTTTTTGTACATGAACATTGTATCCTCCTCCTCCGAAATGGCATTGACCCTTTCCCTTTTCTAGATCGTAAAATTGTTTTTGAATCCTCTTCCTTGAGGAATTGTTGCATCTAACTTGCATATAGATGTGCATAGTTTATTAGAGAAACCACACAAGAAACAAATAATCTTGGGTTTCAAGGGATGGACTAGGGTTTAAACGAAAATGACTACAAGCTGAGAAGAACAACTCTAAATTGATATAAGCTACAAATTCATGTGATAATGATGAAATAATGTCATATTATATAGAGAAACGTTGGTGAAATTTTGATTTACATATTATCTCTGGATGAGAAATTTGTTGAATGTCATTGAATACTATACAATCTCTCTTAAAGATGGAATCCAATATTAAAATCCTTGGAATTTTCTCTGCATATTGAATTTACTATATGGTTACTTCATAATGTTCCATATCTCCCAATCGATGGAAACAAAATGAGAAGTTGCTGGAGTACAAACGTATGGTATTGGCTTTGGTTAGGGTCTTAATTGAACTCATTAAGAGTATGTGACAAGAATGAACATGGAAGGATTGTAAGAGATATTTTAGGTAACCAGTGACTATGAATCCCCTCTTTCTATTAGATTTTTATCATTTAATCAATATGATCTAGGATCTTATCTGAGAGAATAACATGCACAGCAATAATCACAAGGGACAAGAGACACAAATAATTTTCCTCAGGGAAACCAGAAAGGATAAAACCTCACAACTTCCTCATAGATAGAATGAGCACCAAAAGAAAAATTAAAAACTAAAGATACAAAGATTATCTCCGACAATTGTTCTCTCTCTCACTTGTGCAGCTCCTCCTGTCTCACTCATGTGCTACTGTTGAGTGAGTGTGTGCAACAAATAGAGAGTCTCACTCTCTATTTATACATGTTTTCCACTTGACAATTACTCTACAGGGCCGACCCTAGGAGAGTCTAATAACCCTAATATGACTCAATTGTGGGGACTATTTCCCCGACTCACAATGGAGGGTTAACCTCAATTAATTTACATTACTTTATTATATTAATGACTCTCCCGATTGGAGGAACAAGTATCTCCATCGGGGTACAATGAAATACAATATAAAATATAAAAGTGAATGCATTCCAAATTTGCAAATACATCAACACTCCCTCTTAACTAGGAAGGTATTCTCTTGACACAATTCATCGACACAAGCTTTCATCATTGGATCATCATCAAATCTGGATCACCATCAAAGCTGGATCATCAGCAAAGCTGGACCATCATCAAAGTTGTATCATCATCAACACTGCTCCCTCTATCTTGAGCAAATGGTGCTATCTCTCAATTCTACCTGTCATAGGAAGTTCTATAGAGCCAAAAAAAATTTATGTTGGATGTAGGTCTCAACACTTATATTCGACCATAAGAGGCCTAGCCTACCACCATGTCAGAAACACCCAACACTTACATATAACCATGGGAGACCCATCCTACCACCATGTCAAAAAGGACCAGCACTTACATATGACCATGGGAGGCCCATCCTTCCACCATGTCAGAAAGTCCTGACACTTACATTTGACCATGGGAGGCCCAACCTACCACCATGTCAGAAAGGCTCTGCACTTAAATCTAAACATGGGAGGCCCGACCTTCCACCATGTCAGAAAGGCCTATCACTTACATCTAACCATGGGAGGCCCATCCTGCCACCATGTCAGAAAGGATCTCCACTTACATTTGACCATGGGAGGCCCAGCATTCCACCATGTCAAAAAGGCTCTGCACTTACATATGACCATGGGAGGCCAAACCTGCCACTATGTCAGAAGGGCTCATGGACTCATCACTTCCCCTTGGAAGGAACCTTGATCTAAAGAACACCAAGCTTCTCTCTGAAGAACTCAAACTTCACTCTGACCATTTCTAGCATAGAATCACAGCAGGTTTGATTACGTCGAAGGATAGCCTACGAGCTTCGCCAAGGGATATTAGATCCGAGGAAACCTACAGGACTGATTATGTTTGAGTATCCTACGAGCTTCGCCATGATTTTATGCTTAGACAACCTGTCTCACTGGCTATGCTAAAACTCATTAGTCCCTCTTTTGAGAGATCTCGATCTAGATCACATAGTGGAGCTTCACTACTCCTCTCTGCATCATACAAAAATGCAAGTCAGATCAATCAAATCAAATAGTAGTTTTCAAAAGAAACATACTACCTCACAAATAGCCGAGCAAGTGGAAACATATTTTTCCTCGGCTATACTTAGCACCATGCAGGACTCCATCCTACCAAACTAATAGCCCATACTGGATCTCAAATTGAAGAAGCAACCTAAGGTGCTCTTCCTCTCAATGGTGCTAACAATTTGAATCAACATAACCATGCAGATTAGTTTTCTTATTCGTATCATACTCAACTATACCCTCTAGGTACCTTACTGCATGCTTTGCAAGCAAGTGAGCATGTCTTAGATCCATTAGGAACTAGATTAGGTTTTTCATAGCAAAGCATATGTCTAGTCTCATATTAGTCAGGAACATCAATGAACAAATCATCTAAAGAAACATCGTGGCATCAACCGTCTCTGATGAAAATTACTCAATAGCTTCAGGTTCAATTCCATAGGTGTGGCCATGGCCTTGCAGTCCATCGTCCCGAACCTATTCAGGATCTCCACTGCATATTTCCCTTGTCCAAGGGATATTCCATCCGCACTCTGCCACACCTCCATCCCTAGAAATAGTGCATCATACCCAAGTCCTTCATCTCAAACTCAATAGTAAGTCTCCTTCTTGCATATTTAATGAGTTCCTCTTTTCCTATCAGGAACAAGTCATCGACATTTAACAGGAGAATTACTAGTCTTTCACCTTCAACCTTGAGGAAAAGGTTGCAATCCTCTTTACTCTCAGTAAATTTTAGATCCATCAGTAATCTGTCCATCCTATCATACCATGTCAAACCTCAAAATCTTCTGCAGTCACTCCCTCTAAAGCGGAGCATCATTCTCCCTCTTCCTTTCGTACTCTATGTATTGAAACATTATGTACTGGAGTGACAAGTAGCTTCCTCTGCTACTAATATTCCATCTATCCATCTAGGTTCACTAGATACCAAGATCCTCTATATTGAACCTTTTGAAAATTTCTTCTCACATCCATCTGTGAGCTTGTAATCCTCTATAGGCTTTCATCTTCAACCTTGTAGCAAAGGTTAATATCTTCATCACTCTAGGTGATCTTCAAGCTCCTCGTGTATGTGTTATCCTATGGGTTCCTTCTGAGCTCGTACAAGGCCTTCTTTAATTTGCACAGATGAGTCTGCCTGTCATGTGTCTCAACTCCCAGTGGCTGCAAATGTCCCTTCGTATTCTATGCCTTCTTTCTGTGAGAAGCCTTATGCTACGAATACTGCCTTGTATCCCACGATGTTTCCATATATTGCATGTTGTATCTTGTAGATCCATATGGAACACACTACGAAATTCCCTTCAGGTCTCGATACCACATCCTAGACATCATTCTTCTTGAACTGGTATTTTCCTTCCCTTTCTTCATGGATACTTCTTCATAGCTGGAAGGATCTGCATCAATGATGTCACTCAACAGTGTCACATAACTAGAGTGTGTATGAGGCCTCTTGCTTTTTTTGGAAGTCTCATCACATTATTCTTCATCTACTGTTCTCTTTATATTCTTCTGAAGATATTTGATTCTCTATGGAATCTTTAGGTTCATCTTTATGTATTCTTATTGGAGTGGATATTTAACTATCATCATGTGTTCTTCAGAACAAGTCTCATCCTTCTTTTCTTATAGGAGATTGTACGTGATCTTTCCTACAATTCAAATGAACCAATCGTATGGTTATAAATATTTCATAAGGCATGTTCATAATGGCAAATTCTTATGCATAAAGATGTAATCATGCAACTATTTTAGCCAATACAACATTCATCCATATCTGGTATACACAGAAACTTTCCATATTCCTTCCATCTCTACCATAACATTATTGAGATTGTGCAGTAATCCCAATATGTCAGCAAATAGGTTTCATCCTAGATAAGTAGCAATGGAGTGTTGTATAGCACTATAGGCTACTTACCCATAACATGCATAGTAGTATATTTTTCATTAATGCAGACATTCTATCATGCATAATACATTTCACAACTAAACAATGTCATATATACAACTAGATATATAGGAAAAGACAATTCAAATACTTATATTTATTTGTTTCATGGTTAGACTCCTTCTTGAGCCTTAATCTTCATCATTTCTTATCTAAATGCTAAGATGGATAAGTGTTTCTTCAAGAATTAAATCCTTCATATTCCTCATCGTTTGAGGGATCTTCTTTGAATCGTGAGAGCATGATCTTTAGTTGCTCCCATCTTCTATTCTCTTATTATGAGTCAATATTCTTCTTGTGTGCACTCTCTCCAGAGTCTGCTGAAGGTAATCACTCCCTTCTGGCACACATTCCTCGAATCAATGAATCCCATGATTCGATTTGAGGTGTCCGTCCTGATTCTGGAGCTGGTTGATCCAAGGTTTGTCAGAGAAACTCTAATCAAACCTTGGAATTTCAAACTTTTTATTGGATAGAAATATGGGATTCTTCAAGGCGAGCTGTCCAATGTACTCCTTTTCTGAAAACAGTGGAGGGAAGCTCCCGGAACAAGATGCCCTAGTTTTCCAATTTATTCTGCAGAAATGTCTGATATTGTTTCTATAGTATCTCTGAAATTACTGCTCCTATGTTTCTGAAAATTCTCCTTGAGGTATCCTTGTCTATCCTCTTTCTAACACCGCAAGTTAGAGTAGAATTTGTTTCACTAATTGGGACTTATGTGCATTTTTCCAAGGTGACTTATTTTAAGACTATTCAGAATAGCGAACTTGTATGGACTTCCACGTGTCACTATTTCACCTTTGGGGTTTGAAACTTTTACCACATAAATTAAAGTACATTCCCTATATGTAAAATCTTGAGAAATTTCATTTGGATATTCGTAACCCAAGATATAGAAATTCTCCCTAGGTCACCTGTTTAAGGATGAATCTTGGGAGAGGTTAGAACCCTGACGTGGAGGAATCAAATCTCCTAGAATATAGCAAATATGAGGATGAAATGTTTACACAGGGTTCATTAGGAGTTTTTCTTCATACTGTAAAAGTTTAGGATCCTGATCCTTATCCAATCTCGAGATATAGAAAATGTACCAAAACTACTAGTTTTAGTATTTTAGGGTTTTCAAGCATGAAATCCTAACTTCCATTTGATGCCATTGTAGCCGCATTTCGGCTGTACAATGAAACTTCTTTGATTCAAAAACTGATACCACCAATATATGTGCCCTAGTGAGGTGTGTTATCCTATCCCTCCTTGCTTGATGATCTATGGAGAGAACACCTTCAATGAGGAAGCCCTAGTTCCTGTAGTTGCACAGTGCCTTCTTTCATAGAGGCTCTAATACCATGTTATATTTTTATCATTTAATCAATATGATATAGGATCTTATCTAAGAGAATAACATGCACAGAAATAATCACAAGAGACAAGAGACACGGAATTTTCCTCGGGGAAGCCATAAAGGAGAAAACCCCGCAACTTCCTCAGAGATAGAATGAGCACCAAAAGAAAAAGTAAATCCCAAAGATACAAAGATGATCTCCGACAGCTCTTCTCTCTCTCACTCTTGCGATATCCTCCTCTCTCACTCATGCGCTACAAATGAGTGTGTGTGTGTGTGTGACGAATAGAGAGTCTCACTCTTTATTTATACATGTTTTCCACTTGACAATTACTCTATAGGACCAACCTCAGTAGGAGAGTCTAATAACCCTAGTATGACTCAATTGTGGGGACTATTTCCCTGACTTACAATGTAGGGTTAACCTCAATGAATTTACATGACTTTATTATATTAATGAATCTACCCATCGAAGGAACAACTATCTTCGTCGGGGTACAATGAAATAAAATATAAAATATGCAAGTGAATACATTTTGAAGTTACAAATACATCAACACTTTCTTTTACTATTGGCCCCTGCATTTATGCACCTTCATAAAGGTGTTCAATCAATACCCACCTTCAACACTTTCCAATTTCATTTATACAACATTTAAGCTTCCCTTAAATGAGTATTTCTACTTGGCGTGGGCTACCCATGGTTTGTTATCAATGCCCAATAAACTTCCAGTTGCTTTCAGTTAATCCATGTGTAAGATATAATTCTTTGCATGTATGAGAGTTTATCTTTTCTTCCCTCCTTAAATTGCAGTAAGGATTTTATTGATAGCTTGGCTTTGCCATATTTTATTACACCTTATCAATTTTTACCTATATTAGCTATTAAGGGATAGTAAATTATGTCATATGCCCACCCTTACCTGTCATGTTGTACATCAATTCTCTAAATTCCAACTTTCTCTTTAACTCCAACAATTTATTACGATTGCTGATATTGAGGAAAAATAAAAATCAAGAATTGTTCCAGGTGAATCCATGCGAAGGGATGTGTGTATCTGTTTTCCATGTTAATGAGTTGTTCCAGTTTTAATTGTTGGAGAAAACTCTGTTGGAAACAACAATTATGAACAACTTTAAAAATTAAACTCTCAAATTGAAACTTAAAAAAATCATCTTTGCGACAAAGTTCTGCAAGACTAACATGACTTGATGCATTTTATCCCTCATTTTTTCTAGTCTGTTTGGCTAATATCTCCCCACATAATTTTTTTCTCCTCCGTTTAATAGTTAACCATGATTATTTATGGGTTGCACCTCCTCCCCCCCATGTTCTAATCTACAACATCCATGATTCTCCTTATCCTTTATAATCAATAAAAGGACAACCAAAATGAATTTTTTGCTGCTATCACATGGAATCAATTTCCCCAATAGTCATCTTCGTGATTCAGTGGATATGTTACAAGATGAACTCATCATTAAAATCTCATCATTCACCATCACTTATTCATGGATAAAATAGGGGATAATATTATCAATAAAACTTAAAAGGTCATCCTTTTCCATCAATCGTTCATGAGTGCATTAGCGAGACTTAACACATGGTAGAAGACCTCCATTCTTAGGGTTAAAGATTGGAATTTTTTTTTTGGATGAGGCCTTCAAAGCAGTTTTCTTCAATAAACAATTCACATTTGTACTGGTGCATAATTTTTTAGTTCATAAGTTCTACATGCTTGCATCACATTCAATATTTGATGCATGCATGGTAGGGTGAGAGCTCCAAAGGGTACTTATAGTTTTTCTAGTACTTTCTTCGATTGGTAATTTCCTATTTTTTAAATGTCCATATTTTTGAAAAATTATCATACGTTTTAAGTTTGGATACCCTTTATCGAGATGTTCTTATGCATCAATTTTGGTGATGATTGGAGAATATGAAAAAATAAGGCAAAATTAGGGTTTCTGCTTTTTTGAGACTCTCATTGTGTATACCCTTCCACTTTTTGCATCTTTATTTGTAAATATGTTTATGTGAATATAAGTAGTATTGTTCAAAACAAAACAAAAAATTACACAAAGTCCGTAGTTCTATAGTCTAGGTATATAATATTTAATGATGTTATTTTATATACATAACAACATGATTACTTCTTAGTGTTAGATTTGTTGAGTTTGTCTCCCTTTATTTTTGAGTTGTTATGATTCTATGAACTTTGTTGCAACACCTAGGTTGTAACGCCTATTTGTGCTCATAACATGAACAATGATGTTATAAGAAAGACAATTAGTTTCCATCATAATTCTTCAACTTGTTTTTTGAACCACTCAAATGAATATTCTATTATTTCTATGTGACAGAAGTTCCTTGTTTTTGTTCCAATATACCTTTTGAATGATTTGTCAATTGCCTTATTTCCTAAATATCCATATAATTAGGCAATACATCATCAAATGCATATCATGTTTTCATAAACACATTAACATCTAACGTAGGATGTATTTTTAGAAGACTTGAAAATACATCAGTGAAGCCATTTCATTTATGATTTAGTAAAACCTTAAGGGGATTATAACATCTTGGATAAAGATTCAAATGATCTATTGTAATACTAAGGAGATATACTCAAATCCCAAATAAACGCTAATATCTTGGATAAAGCTTCAAACCTTTTAATAAAGTTGTCATTTAGTTCTACTTTTTGCTCTTTTTTTGTAGTTATATTAGTAAACACATATATTAATTGTAATTGTATTATACTTAGTTTTAATTTGGTATGTGGTAATATTAAAAATATATAAGAAATATGCATTGTATGAAATTAATACTAACATCTAATATTGAATTATTATTTTTCAGATCACAATAATTGATGACTCTATAGATAATGATCCAAATTATATTGGGCCTGCATTGGATATAGAATGAGAAGGAGAAGATGATGGTGGTGATGATGATGATGATAACGATGACGATGATGAGGTTGTGGTTGATAATATGAAGAGTTTGATTATCATGAACATGAACTTGATGATGATGTTGGTGGTGGTAGTTAGCTATTGATGTTATGCATGAACATGATACATGTTGGATTATGTTTACATATATTATTGTTGATATATAGCTATGATACCTTCATAATTTTGACTTTTATATCTATATGTAGAGTTCATCGAACATTTTTTCGTTAGATTGGTATTTAAATCACATATATATTTGACTTGTTTTTACTTTACTATAATGATATCCATGAAAGGTTTTGGTATGTTGATCAAACATTTGAATTTTAGTTGATTTGATTAAAGAAAATGATACATTTTGGATTATATTTACATATATATTGAT
>LPNX010996776.1:31303-81987 GCA_001517045.1 Pseudotsuga menziesii | reverse complement strand
CCCCCACCCCACCACGAGCCAGGAGACTTTTGAACCCTTGACATGTTGCTTTGATACCAATTGTTGAACTCACAATTGTCGTTAGACCAAAACCTGCAGGTATTAATCTCTGCCACAATCACTAGGGTTAGGATCTCAGGAGGTGGTTAGTCCATGTCACGAAACTCATGGGGAGCGTTGAACCCAATGTCCAACAGGTTTCGAGTAAGACTTAAAAATACCTATTGGTTAAGAGTTGGCCTTCTTAACATGTAAGGAAACACATTAAAGACCCAAGAGTGAAAGTTTTTTTGTCTAACTACCAAGGGATTATTTCAAGTGGTATGATTTACTTTCAATAATTATAAATGGCAATACCCACTCAATGAACGTCCTCATGATTACCCATTGAGCTTTTTTTGTAACCAGGAGGAACCTACAAGGTCACCCAACCTGCTTGGTGAACTACATTACCATGTAATAAACCTCACGAGTCGAGGGTGGCCTAAATGTTGAGCACAACTTTCATTGAGAATACGACCATCATCGCAATCATACGAGACTTTTAAAGATAAGGTATGCTCTTACCCTTACCTATGGAGAGATTCAAAATTTAACTTTTATTGAGACAACCATCCAACCCCCCAACCTAATCACTAACTCCTACCCTAACCTATGATGAACCATTAAGTTAAATATATTATTTAATTTTCAAAATTATAAAATAATATAACTTGGTGAATACTAAGCATAATGCGAATTTGTACCCATACTAAGAGCGTTTGAGATTAGATAGTTAGATGGGAATGAGCATCACCTCCACTTACTCAAGCTCAAACCCATTGAAATCAGCGCAAACTAAATAGTAAAAGTACTTCAAGTACATATAAATACTTTCTATATATGACATGTACAACTTAAAAGAAGACGTGTCAACGAACAACTAGTGTATACTATAACATCATGAAACTGAAAAACTTGACAAGGATCGTACAAACCTTCAAGTACGTACCGTGCTTGTGACAAGTGAAACGTGTAAACAAACTACTAGGTAGTTTGTACCATAAATATCCAAGTCGGATCCAAAAAAAATGACTTAATCGACTTCGAAGAAAGCGCCAGCATTGTCCTATCCAAACATCACTTAATCGACTGTGAAGTGAAGAAAGCGCGGGACGACCTTTATCGCTCAGCCTTTGCGAAACCGCTCTTCACCTTACCTTTAGGTATTTGTTTTGTTACTGAGCTTAACTCTCATTGCTTAGCCCCAAGGCTTAGTTCAATTGGTAAGACATGCCTACACTCTCGCTGTTTGGAGGAGGTTACTGGTTCGAGTCTTGAGTCTTTTTATTTTTATTTTTATTTTTTTGTCTAAAAATTTTATTCTAAAAAAATTGTGTAATTCTATATGTGATCATCTTAAAGTTGATAAATGTCATTTTAAAAAATAATAAAATATTTTTAAAAATAACATATTGATTCAAATTAGATTTAAAACATTTACAAAAGGACGCAAATTAGTTAAATTAAAATATTTCCTCAATATTTATGCTTTAAATGGCCATTTCCTCAATGTTTACACTCTAAATGCTCATTTCCTCATTGTTTACACTCTAAATGCTCATTTCCTCATTGTTTACACTCTAAATGTTCATCATAAAGCCTACACATGTCATTTTAAAAAATAATAGAAATTTAAAAAAAAATAACATGCTGGTTCAAATTAGATTTAAAACATTTACCAGTAGGTATATATTAAACTATACAAATTAGTTGAATTAAAATATTTCCTCAATATTTACATTCTAAGAAAAGGTTTATACTTAGTACGATTTAATCCCTCTCAACACTTTCTCCACACTTGATAGATCTATTTAAAATGAATCTATACTAATAATACATTGTTTTGAGTGTTGCTAAAATCTTCAGCCTAGCTATACAGCTCTCAGCCTCTTTCTCTTTAAAATTCTAACCTTAATAATTTTCATATAGCCAAATCTACCAATAACATAATATCTTCATCTTTAAGTTTAAGAACAATCACTTTCTCGTATGATTATTATTGAATTGTAGAAGTTTCAATCGATATAAAAATGGTGTATGTATTGAACCCTATTCTAATTTTGGTTATTTATTTGACCTCAAATATATTTCAAGATGAGTCAAATCCAAGTTAAATACATCAATTTTTGAGACTAAGATTATAGTATGTATTTATTAATTTGATTGTTTATATTTAATGTTTTTCACATAAAGGTTTAAGTACAAGGAGTTTTTGAGGCTACAATAATGTGGATATATGAATGTGATGCAACATTAATAAATACATATAAATTAAATATGATGCACATGGGGTATGGTATGTACATATTTGTATACTTTAGCAACTACATTATTGGACATAGGGAGTCCTTTATCTCACAAACAAGGGGTCTCATTCACCAAATTGGTGTCTAACTTGGTTGAGACCTTAAAATATATTATTATAATTATGAATAGATAATAGTGATATACATAGTTTGAATATGAAATATTCATTTAATTTTTAATGATAATCATGTTTCATGGTATTTAGAATGTAGTACCCCAATTTTGATCCCTAGATCATACTTGTTTGATAATGTAAATATTGTAAAAATGTGATGTGTGATTCCTATCTTGGAGCTCAAGGAAAAGGCCCCACTAGTGAACACTCGGTTTGTAATAGGCAGGTATTTTATATTTCGTAAGCCATGTGCTCATAAGCCATGGAAATTGTAAAAGCATGTAAATATTTATAAATGCAAATAAAAGCCCCAAAAACTGACTATGGAAGCAACTAAAAAGAGGGGGTTGTATGTATCCATTAGGTAGAGGAAAGGGGGTTGTGGGATTGAATCCATTGTTTCCAAGTGTCATCTTGAGAACCCATCTAGACTTTCCTCGCCGACATTTAATTCCATTGTAAGAAAGTAGGTGAGAAATCAACTCATGAATTAGTGGAGCATTGGAAAACCCCAAAAATTCATATGGCTGAGTATGGGCATGGTTTACTTGACCCAAAATTCATTTTTCCTCATGGGAATTCGTTTTCCATCATCCCCATTCCATCGTTGAAGGACCAGACTGCAATTATAATATTGTTATGCATTCTCAGCTGTAGAAAAAACAGAAATCGCAAATTGGAAAGAAGCCTCATATTGAAGCGCAAACAACGCTTAGAAATTCATGCAAGGAGTGGCATCAAATGGGGAATCCATAGACATAAACCTTAAGGAGAAATTGAGAGTAGAAAAAGCCAAAAATCCCATGGGGGGTTCACTCAGTGAACTTGTTACATAGCATGACTGTTTGCAGGATATTAATGAATATCCCTAAATTCACAAAATATTAGAAAATGCCCCCCAAAATTGTATTGTTGAATCCCATCCCAATAAATAAAACCCATAGTTTCACCATATATTATAGGTATCCATTTTTATCAACCCATTTTTAATACCCCTTTATATCATATTATCAAGTTGTTATAATCAAAAGCCTTAAGGCACCCTAGTATAAACAAACTTGAGGCTTAATAGAATGATAGTATAGCATTAATAATGATCCCATTGGGATTGTAGATTCGACTGATCGATCTGTAGAGCTGGATTATGGAAGACCTGACCAAATAGTAATGGGGAAGGAAAAATGTGTAAAAGGAAATCTAGTTAAGAGATCAATGTAACAAGGAAGGTACAAGATTGATAGTCTGATAATCAGTGAAACACATAGAAAAGATGAGAATAGCATGTGTTTTACACCACAACTTACTAACCTACCAATTAGAGAGCTCATGTTTTCTAGAATCTTAATAAATTAAACTCCACATAAATGCAAAATTGAACCCTTTCATAGATGGGCTTCCCTACCTTCCTATCTATTACCGAATGAAATGACAGTCCAAGCCGTCAGCAAACATATGCAGAGAAAGTGACCACTGTCACCTTAGTCACATCTCATAACTTCTTTGGAAGTTGAAACCTCATAGGGGAGAGAGATAATGACAACTTTGCAAAAGACACTTAAACACGAAATATATCTTGCAAAAGTGTAAAGGTAGTGACCAGTGCCTAATGGAATCAAGAAGATGATATGAACAATGTAAGTACATTCATCCAAGGATAAGCCAACAATTAGCTAATTAGTTCCAATGTGCAAATAACAAGTGTGATATGCGAGTATTAACCAAGTTACACATAATTTATCATCACCAAGAAATATGAAGCAGTACAACAATACTAATATAACAACAGTATCAGTAAATATACTAGTCATTAATGCAACAGTATTTTTCCACCATTGTTTAGGTATCCATTACAAACTATGTGTAAATAGTAGCATGCACAACTAAGCATTTAAAATCAGATATAGAGTAAATTATTAGCAACAGTATATTAATGTTTCAAAGTTACGAAGTGATGGCATATCGAATGAGCATATAATGTGCAAATGAAGGTTATAACAATCCTCTTTTAATTGAAAACCAAGACATCAGCAACTAACGCTTTCATCACTAAATGTCTCCTTGTGTGCAAAAAAAAGAGCAGTAGATCCTAAATGTAGAAGTTGTCATTGTAAAGGCGTCCCTTATAGTTGATATATTCCTGGATAAGGCCTTGAAATGAGTAAACATGGTCTGCCACAGACATAGGGAAAGGACAAGTGGGATGAAAAATAAAAGAAGGGGTGGACCGTGAGGACGGAAGGAGTTTGGAAGCAGGACAAAACTTTAGGTTTGAGATTTTAGGGCCCGAAAATCTTGGATCCCAAAATTTTAGGGCCCATTTTTAGGGTCACCTTGATATTTTAGGGCACGAAAATTTAGGGCCCGAAATTTTAGGCCGAGGAATTTTAGGGCATGGAATTTTAGGGCCCAAAATGTTAGGGATCCCAACACTAATATTAACTTAGGTTTAAACTAAACCTAAAGCTAACCTAAGACTAACCCTAGACTAGGTTTTGGAGAGTGGAAAAATGTGAATACAAAGGAAAACAACCCTTGCAAAATCCCTACCCAACTTAGGATATTTAGGTAGGATGGATTACCTAGTGAGAAAGATATCCTAGGTTAGACAACTATCCTAGAAAACTAAGGGAAAATCCTAGAGGAATCTCACAAGAAGATGTGCCTCTTCTTGCTAAGGTGACAAAAATGATGGAAAATGCCTATTCTATAATAAATGCAACACTAAGGCTACCATTTAGTCCTGAACATGAATCAACTACCAACATTCAAATAAAGAGATAAGAAACAAAACCTCCATGTGCTAGTGTTTAGCCAACAAATCCAAGCATCACCTTGCAAGAAAATTTTACCAAAGAACACCAATAAAAAACTTGCATAACCCATAAAATTTCCCTAAAGAGGGGTGCATCTCTCCAAGGATCCCTAAGAAGGGTAGAACAAGTGCATAATGTTTTTATCCCATGATTCTTGTTTTAAAAATGAAGTGAGGAGATCTATTTATATGATCTCATACTCACTTTTACAAAAAAATATCTAGACCGACATGCCTTTAAAATGTAAATTTGAAATTATAAAATGTCAACTTAAAATTAAAACAAAATAATAATAAAAAAATGGCCCAATGTAGGATCAAGGTAGGCTACCTGGGGTATATTTCCCCTAGGTTCCAAAAACTACTAAAATCAACGAATCAATATAAAAAAAGGATGGAGTGAGCTGGAGGGAGGGAAATATACCCCATCTAAACCCAGGAATGTTGTAAAATACCTAAATGCCCTCCTCAAAGCAACAAGAGGGCCTGACATGGAGGACGACTTCCTATGAGGAAATAAGGCCAGGGAGAGAAGGCGTCAATGTGTAGAAGGTCTAGGAGAGCGTCCTAAGTGGCTGTGAAAGGATACAAATGTCTCGCATCTGAATAAAAGGACAAAAAATAAATAAAACAATATATGGGGCCATGTGACTCAGTTATCATCCCCCAGAAGCCCCGAACTGCAACCCTGGGGTTAAGAACCCCAACAGAGGCCAGTCAACAATGCCATTAAGTTATAGTACTCATAAAGGAAGGACCAAATGACCCAGCCGTGATGACCATTTTCTCAATAAAACCCCTCCTAGTTGAAAAAAAATTGCTCTCTCCTTGGGGCACAAATGAAGGTGCGTTGGGTACAGATGCAGCGTTACAATGGATCCAACTATAGGACGGGTGATCTTCCCACGAGTTCTCAAGAACTTGTAAATATTTTGGTACCTGTATACCTACACACACATCAAATACCCAAAGAGATTAAAAGCATCTAGAGGTGGACACTTCCGTCCTACGTTGATCGCGAAATAAGGGAAACAAACTAAGAACAATAAAGACTAACTAAATCATGAAAGGACATCAGACGCAATGAAAATTTACCACTAATATGCCTAGCTAAAATGTAGCTAACCTTTCCTATCCTAAACATGGTAGTCAAAACAAGTTAGGTGAAATCAAACCACCAATTTAACCATTTGAGTAAGCAATTCATACCTTATCTTACCTTTGTCTTTATATGCAATCCATGATAATACCACATGGATGATATGTTGAGTGTGTACCAGGATCTTTATCTAGGTGAGGGCAGGAAAATGAACCTTCTCAAGAACCTAGAAGACTTGGAATTTGTGCCACAGAGAAACATTGCTTTGACAAGCCTTATTGATCCATGCTTCAATTGGACTTATGTATGGGACACCTCCATTATACATGTCTTCCAAGATTTTTTTTTCTTGAAACTTTCCCATAAATCCTAAACGTAGGAGGTTATTCGTAGAGTAGGACCTTGCAAATATTCATACGTGAGTCGCAAACTGTCCCTACATTTAATCAAGCATTTCTTTGGACATACAAGTACATTGCTTCTCTTTTTCACGAACATGTTAGTAACCCCAATAATCCTTGAAGTTTTGAAATTGTCATCAATATAATTTCTACCTTCATACTTCAAATGAAAAGATAAGCAATTGATACTGTGAAACTAAGGAATGAAAATCATACCTTTCCACCTACCTATCTTGGTCTTGTTGAAATGCATCATTAAGGACTTACCAATATAAGATAGAGCTGGATGAACAACTTCTTCAACAGTTGTTGAGGAACATTACTGGGAATGATAATATGGGCTCATCATAGACTGAACATTTGCAAGATATTTCTCTGTATAACATGTTCCCCTGATGCTCGATAAGTATGATGGAGAAACAATGGAAGGATCACCAAATATATGGGGTCCCAAAATTTCAAATTTTTCATCATAATGAACCATCTACATATGACAACTATCTGCAATGTCTGGTGGTGATTCATCTTCCACTATAGTGGGAAAAGGATTGAGACATTCCTCACCATTAACATCATAAGGAGAGAAAATAATCATATCTCATTCAACAGGGTCTTTATAAATCATGTGTTCAATATCCTTGCTTGAGGTGATTGCAAGTTATTTATCCCAAATGGTGTCAAATTTTGGCTCAATATTACTATATTTATCGAGTTGTTCTTTATAATTGCAATTTCTGGAAATAATGTTACCTGGTCTCAAAGAATAATAGAGAATAAGACCCATAAATTTCCAATAACCCTCGTCCAAAAAGCTTATGTCCTTCTGCTCTTCATCTTCTTCAACTAGGAGTTTTGGATCTTCTTATGTAGGATCACAATCATATTCGTCTGCATAAGGAGCTTCATATACTGTGCTTGAGAGATCATTAGCTTTATCAATATGATTCCCGCTGTGGACCTATTTACTGAATAAGATCCCTGCATACTCAACATGAGGTATCCATCTATGTTGTTTCCCAAGGCACCAATGTCTACAGAATACTTCAATCAATTCTAGAAGAGAATGTATATTAGATTTTGGAAAATTCATGAACCAAATGCAGGCCTTTCCTTCTATGTGAAGAGCAAACAACCTCATGTACACACCTTCTTCCAACTCAACATCCTTTGGGAATAACAATAAAAAAATTGTGACCATGTATTTAGCATAATTCTCATTTTGATCATTGAAAGGCTTCCATAGTTCATTTGGTAGTTTGTTTGAGAATCTGATAACTTTGATAGGTCAAGTGAAATGAAATATAATTCTATTTCTGTAACAATTGGATTGTCAAGATCTTTAAATTTGAATGGAATATCCTTGTCGATTCCTCTGCTAGGACCATCTTGTGTCTAATTGTTTCCGAGTGTTTCTTCCCACATACAGTCGATCATGGCCTTTCTTTTATGTTCTTCGATGTCATAATCCCAATCCATATTGAATGCATCAATTAACTACCTGAGTGAAGAAAACAATTTACGAGGAAATCCTTCATACCAATTCCTAATGGTTAAGTTTTCCTCTAAATGGAGAGATTGTAGGAAGAACTTCATTCTGAGGTCTTCATTTACACTACTATTTGGTTTGAGAAATTTCAAGAATTCCCATTCATGTGTAGTTGCATGATACTTATACTGTTGGAATAATCAAAAACTTTCTTTCCCATCATCTTGAATGACATACTTGTGTGGAAATCCAAGAATGCCTGAAAATCCAATATATCCATCCATAATTTCTAATTGGATGCCATATCACCAGGATTGCTTGTGTTTATAGAGAATTTCTTTTATTTTTCTTCTTTTGGAGTTTCCAGGTTAGACTTTCTAGGCTAACTAAAGAAACTCCACCAAAGTACCAAGCAAAAATAGGGCATACCTGAGCTCATAATGATTGAGTTATTGGTGGAGTCGCCAGATAAGCCTGTAAGGTTAATCCACAAAGATATGAAATCAATAGAGAATTACCTAAAAACTTACCAATAAATGTCATTTCTCTAGGGGAGTGAATGGCTCTAGATCAACGGCTTCAAATTTTGAAATGGTCCCCAGCAATGGCGCCAAAATGTTACCGAATGAAATGGAAGTCCGAGCCATCGACAATCATATGTTGAGAAAGTTACCACTGTCACCTTAGTCACGTCTCCTAACTTCTTCGGAAGTTGAAACCTCCTAAGGGAGAGCCCTAATGATAACTCTACAAAAGACACTTAAACATGAAATATATCTTGCAAATGTGTAAAGTTAGTGGCCAATGCCTAATGGAGTTAAGAAGATGACATGAACAATGTAAGTACATTCATCCAAGGATAAGCCACAAATTAGCCAATTAGTTCCAATGTGCAAATAACAAGTGTGATATGCAAGTATTAACCAAGTTACACATAATTGATCATCACGATGAAATCTGAAGCTGTACAATAGTACTAATATAACAACAATATCAGTAAATATATCAGTCATTAATGCAGCAGTAGTTTTACACCATTGTTTAGGTATCCATTACAAACTATTTGTAAATAGTGGCATGCACAACTAAGCTTTTAAAATCAGAAGTCAAGTAAATTATTAGCAGCAGTATATTAATGTTTCATATTTACGAAGTGACCATATCGAATGAGCATATACTGTGCAAATGAAACATTATAACAATCCTCTTCTAGTTAAGAACCAAACCATAAAAAACTAACCCTTTCATCACTAAATGTATCCTTGTGTGGAAAAAAAGGAGCAGTAGAACCTAAATGTTTCATGTTTTCATTGTAAAGGCATCCCTCATGGTTGGCAGGGGCTTGGATAAGGCCTTGAAATG
This sequence comes from Pseudotsuga menziesii, assembly GCA_001517045.1. Lineage (NCBI taxonomy): Eukaryota > Viridiplantae > Streptophyta > Pinopsida > Pinales > Pinaceae > Pseudotsuga > Pseudotsuga menziesii. The sequence continues at coordinate 72,363 of LPNX010996776.1, read as the reverse complement.
AGTAAACAAGGTCTGCCACAAACCTAGGGAAAGGACCAGTGGGTTAAAAAAGAGAAGAAGAGGTGGACCATGAGGAGGAAAGGTGTAAGGAAGCAGGATGAAATTTTAGGCTTGATATTTTAGGACGCCTAAGATTTTAGGGCCAATTTTTTAGGGTGACCCTGAAAATTTAGGGAGGGTTCGAAATGTAGGACCTGGAATTTTAGGGTGTGGGATTTTAGGGCCCAAAATTTTAGGGCATGGAATTTTAGGGCACATCATTTTATCGCCCTAATTTTTAGGGAAAGGAATTTTATGGCCCGAAATTTTAGGGAACCCAACACTAACCTTAACTTAGTTTTAAACTAACCTAAAACTAACCTAAGACTAACCCTAGACTAGGTTTGAGAGAGTGAAAAGATGTGAAGACAAAGGAAAACAACCCTAGCAAAATCCCTACCCAACCTAGGGAATATAGGGAGGATGGCTTACCTAGTGATAAATATATACTAGGTTAGACAACTATCCTAGAAATCTAAGGAAAAATCCTAGAGGACTCTTACAAGAGTACATGCCTCTTCTTTCTAAGGTGAAAAAAAGGATGAAAATGTCCTATTCTAGAAGAAATGTAGCACTAATTCTACCATTTAATCATGAACATGCGTCATCTACCAACATTCAAACAAAGAGATAAGAAACCCAACTTCCATGTGTTACTGTTTAGACAACAAATCCAAGAATCACCTTGCAAGAGAATTTACCAAAGAACACCAAGAAAAAGCTTGCGTAACCCATAAAATTTCCCTCAAGAGGGGTACATCTATCTAAGGATCCCTAAGAAGGGTAGAACAAGTGCATAATTTTTTTATCCCATGAGTCTTGTTTTAAAAATGAAGTGAGGAGATCTATTTATATGATCTCGCACTCAATTTTACAAAAAATATCCAACTTGACATGCCTTTAAAATGTAAATTTGAAATTATAAAATGTCAACTTAAAATTAAAACAAAATAATAATTAAAAAATGGCCTAATGTAGGCTCAAGGTAAGCTACCTTGGGTATTTTCCCCTAGGTGCCAAAAACTGATAAACTTATCAAATCAATCTGAATGAAAGGCTGGAGTGAGCTAGAGGGAGGGTGATATACCCCATATAAACCCAAGAATGCTTTAAAATCCCTCAATGCCCTCCTCAAAGAAACATGAAGGCCTAGTGTGGAAGACGATTTCCTCTGAGGAAATAAAGCCAGGGAGAGAAGTTGCCATTGTGCAGAAGGGCCAGGAGGTTGTCCTAAGTGGCTATGAAGGGAGACAAATGTCTAATAGCTGAAGAAAATTCCACCAGAGAAATAAAACAATATAGGGGGCCATGTGACTTAGTGATCAACCCCTAGGAGCCCTAGACACCAACCCTTAGGTTAAAAACCCCAAAAGAGGGCAGTAAACAATGCCATTAAGCCATAGTACTCCTAAAGGAAGGACTAAACAACCCGTCCATGACCAACATTTGCTGAATAACACCCCTCCTAGTTGAAAAAATGGCTCTCTCTCCCTGGGGCACATATGAATGTGTGTTGGGTACAGATGCAACATAACACTATCCAAACAAATATCATTGATGTTTGAACCCAAATGAACATAGAAAAATTCCTCTTACTTTCCAATAACATTGTATGATCATGTGCATATCTTGGGATCGAGTCATTCACAACATGCAATGAATTGCCTCCACTTACTATGCATTTATTCTTGTGACCAAGGGAATGAGCAAAATTTAGTTACATTTTCTTAGGTCATATCTAGTTTTTTATATCTTTATAGGAGAGGAAAAAATCTCCATTGTTAAGTTTGAAGAATGCAATAGTTATAAATATACATAGATGGTGAAACTTATATGATATCAGTTCATGGTAACAATAACACATAGGGCATGTAAACAATGATTTAGATTTTCACCTATGTTCATGTCAATTCTAGTACAATATTAATACATATCATGGAAAATTTTAGGGGCTAATCTTAGCCCATGGGATAAATTTAGGGGTTTTGAATATTTAATGGGATAATTTTTGTATTAAACATGCATTAGGTATGTTTAGATCACATTTTATTTATTTATAATTAATAGGATCTTAGCCCCATCGAATTTAAAAAAGAGATCCAAGATAAAACAATTTTTCTCTTCTAAAAATGGATGTAAACCTATGTTCGCCCATGAAAATAAATAGGAAGTTGTCATTCATCCTCAATTTCCAGAAATGGAAGTTGCTAGGGGATATTTTTCCTTCTATCAATCATGGAAATCAAAGTTGAATTCACATTCGTCTAGATATTATGGGTTGAATCTCGTTTTAAACGTTTCTTAATGTACACATTATAAGGGCATTTGATATTTACTATCAAGTCTTATAACAACCCTAATCTTGGAGAGTTTTGATTCCCATCTCCTCAGATCCAAGGTTCCCCAAGAAACATGGGTATTATGAAGCTTATGATTAACATCTAGGAGAGTTTTTATTCTCATCACCTTAGATCCAAGGTTCCCCCAAGAAACATGGGTATTAGGAAGCTTATGATCGACAATGCAACAATAATGTTTGTGGGTGTTTGGGGCATCATGCTTTGGGGCTGTGACTTTATTCATAGTCCTGTATTTTGTCCTACATGGGGGCTATGACATTGCTTATAACCATTGTCATTTTGTTTCTACTTGTTTTCATGTTCTCCTTTTTGGGACATGCCATGGGTGGAGAAACTTGGAATCACATTTTCTTTGGGCATTGCCAAGTATTTTGACATGTTTATTGTTTGGTTTATCCTATTACTATATATGGTTTTATACTTTATCAAAAAACTCACCAAGACTTCAAAATATTTTATAATTTAGTAAAACATTCACCAAGACTTTACAAGGTTTTATTATTTAGAGAAAGATTCACCAAGTTTTTACAATATTATATAATTTAATGAGAGTTTCCAAAAAAGTATATATACATAATATACCATTGATAAAATAGCCTTTATATTTTCCTATATATCATGGGGATTCACCCATTTATTATACATAAAAAGTTAGGAGGGTTCTTGAAATTTTCCCTAATATAGATGTCTTGCATATAGGAATTGAAAGTACAATTATGAATATGCCAAATATAACTCAATCTAACAATTATTTATAATTGGAAATTGAAAATGTTAAAGAAGAATAGAAAATTTGAAAGAAATAGAAGAAAGTTTGATCTAAATTTTCTTGGTTCCAATGAGACAAGAAAGATTGATCTCACTATTCTTGGTTTCCATGGGGCAAGGTGATATTGAATCTTTGCACCCACCCCAACCCCAACCTAAAATAAGGAGAGATAGATCTTTTACTATAATGCTCACAAAAATAAAACAAAAATGTTCAACTATGGAACTTCTTGTTATAGGTATAAACTAACTGAGAGGGGGGGTGAATCAGTTTAAGATTTGTTACCAAAATACTACTTTTAACTTAGAATCAATAAAATTTATGGCGGTCAATCTTTGCTATGAATTCAGAGTTATAAACATGAGAGCAGATAACATAAAACACAGCATTCAATCACAACATTTAATCACATATATGATACATAGATATTTCACGAGGAAACCCATAAGGGAAAAAACTCTTCTTCTTATGATGTCAAAGGCTTCAATGGCTATACATCACTTCTTATTTGAGCACCAACTCAAAGAGGCTGCAACCTCTAAATGAAAGCACCAACTTGCTAAGAGCATCAACTCTCACTGTGACCCAGCACCAACTGAGTGAAGACACCAATATTCAATCTCTACAAGCACCCACTTGCAGACAGAGACATAAAGTCTCCCCTAGCACCTCCCTACCTCCCTTATTTGCTAGACTTTTCATTAGAATCAAAATGGAACAATACAGATATGTCTCTGCTTACCAAACCACTCTGCTCTGTTCAACATCGGCTCTCTGCTCCTCTATTCTATTCAACTGTTCAACACATCCTTCAGTTCCTCTGCTCTGCTGCTCTGCTTANTAGATTTCTAACTGTCAAGACTCTCAACATCTTGAACGCTGATCTGTACAAAAATGATTCACATTCCACGAATACCATAGATTCTCAAGATCTCTAACTAAAAGACCCTTCGAATACCCAGGTTTCCTGACTCTCTGCATTCCATGAATAGCCATTCTCTAATTCTCTGATCCCATTGGCTCCTCATCGAATCAATACTGTGCTAGACTCTTCATGTTCCACTGCTTCCAGTTTAAAGAGCCCTGGGCTCGATTCTGAATATGGAGACTTCCTCTGCTCTTCAAGCCATCTGTGATGTTCATCACCTTCTGCGGTTTTGGTCATCAATTGCTTGAATGATAGACATCTTGTGATTCTTCAGAAAGACCTTGTCCAATGCTGGAGTTGAGCCGTTGCTTGTTTAAATTCATCGGAAGTTTATTTTCTTATACCCTCGTCATTGCGAAAAGATAATCAGCTTCAGTCTCAGTATTCTTCTCCGATGTATTTTCCTTAGTTGGCTGATTGTTGAGTTGTGGGCTTCCGCTGTTGCGGATGAGAAAGACACTATCCTTCTACCGTTGCGGCTCCAGATTTTGCTATCATGCCGACGATAATATCCTGATTCCGCTATTCTGCTATTCGCTATCATGCCGATGATGCTATTCTGCAAAGTTTGACAGAATGACTTCGCCTATGGCGGGATGACTTGTCTTTGTTTCTTCCGCCGTTGCGGCTCTCAAAGCAACTAAGCGTTCGAAGTCCAAAGTGCTCCGACTGCCGATGCTTATCAGTCTTTTAGTCGTGCGTGTCTTTAACCTTTCCTTTTCCACCGTTGTGGCTAGGAAATTCATTCAGCTTCCGATGTAAATATCTTCTGTCTTCCGATTGCTTTGGATGACTTGTCTTTGTTGTTTCCACCGTTGTGGCTCCCAAATCAACTAAGCGTCCGAAGTCAAAAGCGCTTCGACTGCCGATGCTTATCAGTTTTTTAGTCGTGTGTCTTTAACCTTTCCTTTTCCGCCGTTGCGGATGGGAAATTCATTCAGCTTCAGATGTAAATATCTTTCAACTTCCGATTAAGAGTTTGGTTTGCCGCGTAATGCGCTAACCATCCGATTCATAGAGTTTCCGACGCTGATAGATCTAATGATCTCGCGGACCTCATTGTCTGTTTGAAGCTCACCGTTGCTGATGTGAATAAAGTCCATTCGTTCCATGTGCTGTTGACAGAATGGAAACATCTTGGCCTGCGTGCCTGCCTCTTTTTCAGTAGATTGCCACATTTATTTGACACCAGTTCCCCTTCTCTTTATAGAAGATTGCCATCAATGACAATGCACTAAAATTTTAAGACTAAGTACTAGCCACCATCTACTAGTCCTGAACACACCACTCTGAAAGAGATTCCAACAATCTCCCCCTTTGACATTGATGGCAATATCTCATTCAACTGGTCACATTTCTCCCCCTTTGTCATCAAGGGAAAAGGATAAACCTGGGCAGATACAGATGTCTGATGACTAGTCTCCCCTTGACAAGATGCACTAAGAAAACGAACTGCCATTCCATGCTGTAAACAGAAACAAGATATACAATAAGCACAGACTCCCCCTAACACAATGCATGAGCTACTGAGACAAGGATTGAACACCCAGCTTCTGACGCAGATATTCAAACTGAGCTATGGGTAAAGGCTTAGTAAAAATGTCAGCAATCTGTTTGGTAGAAGGAATATAACGCAACAGCACCGCTTGAGTAGCTACCTGTTCGCGCAAGAAATGGTACTTTATGGGAATGTGTTTAGTTTTGGAATGAAGAACAGGGTTCTTGGAAACACTGATAACAGTAGTATTGTCACAGTGAATGGGAATAGGGTCATAATACTTTACGTCTAGGTCAGCAAGATATTGAACCATCCATAAAATTTGAGTATAGCAAGTAGCAGCAGCTATGTACTCTGCCTCAGTAGTGGATAAAGAAATGGAACTTTGCTTTTTACTTAGCCAGGAAACCAAAGACTCTCCTACGAAAGAATGCTCCGCCACTTGTACTTTTTATTTCATCTACACAACTAGCCTAGTCTGCATCTGAATATGTTATTAGCTAAAAGTTCTTATTTCTGGGATACCACAGACCATAAGAGAGCGTTCCTTTAAGGTATTTGAATATACGTTTCACATCTAGTAGATGACTCTGTTTAGGAGCAGCTTGAAACCTTCCTACCATCCCAACAGCATGCATGATATCAGGTCTTGATGCAGTAATATATAACAGGCTTCCTATCATAGACCTGTACATCTTTTGATCCACATCAGGTGAAGAATCATCTTTTCTCAACTTGCAGCCACTGACCATGGGTGTACTCACAGGTGTGGAGTCTTCCATTCGAAACTTCTTTAACATATCCTTTAGATACTTTTCTTGAGAAAGAAACATACCTTCAGTCTTCTGACAGATTTGAAGACCAAGGAAATATGACAGCTCACCAATCATTGACATTTCGAACTCAGTTTTCATAGAGTTAGCAAACCACTGAACAGAAAGATTATTAGTACAGCCAAAGATGATATCATCAACATAAACCAATACACTCAGTAAGTCATCCCCTTCAGTTTTGATATATAAATTGATGTCCACAGACCCTTTCTTGAAGCCTTTGTCTTGTAGATATTTGTCCAGTCTGGCATACCAGGCTCTAGGTGCTTGCTTCAACCCATACAAATCCTTTTTCAGATTGCATACATAGTCAGATTTATCTGTGAGTAAAAAGCCTTCAGGTTGCTCCACATACACTTCTTCTTCTAAATTTCCATTGAGAAATGCTGACTTGACATCCATCTGGTATACTCTAAATCGTTTGTAACAAGCATAGGCTAGAAACATTCTGATAGCCTCCATTCTTGCCACTGGAGCAAATGTTTCATCGAAGTCTTGTCCTTCAATCTGAGCATAACCTTTGCAAACCAGTGTTGCTTTATTCCTTACAATCTGTCCTTGTTCATTTAATTTATTCTTATATACCCATTTGGATCCAATCACATTCTTATCTGATGGCCTAGGAACAAGTTCCCAAGTGCTATTCTTTTCAATCTGGTCCAGCTCTTCATTCATGGCTGCTACCCAGTCTTTGTCTTTGCTAGCTTCATTAAAACATTGGGGCTCAATTGTAGAGAGAAGAGCAATATGAGACTGTTCAGATTCCTGCAAAATATTCCTTCTAGTCTGAACACTTTTACTCTTATCACCAATGATTTGGCTTTCAGGGTGATTTTTTCTAATCATTCTGGAAGAAGATTGTAAAGTGTGTTGTTCAGGTTCAGCTTCCTCATACTCCGACGATTCAAATTCTTCCTTCTGGGATTCTTGGACCTGTTCTTCTGTCTCTTCATTTGTATCTTCCAAACATGAATCTTCATCATTCCTTTGACTGATATTTCCATGACAATCTTCATCTACTTTCACATCTATGCAATCTACTATTTTACGCAGCCTCTTGTTATAACACCTATAGCCTTTGCTTTCTGTAGCATATCCTAAAAAGATTCCTTCATCTGCTCTGTCATCATACTTGCCCAAATTTTCATCATTATTCTTGATATAACATTTACTCCCAAAAACTCTAAAATGTTTAATGGTTGTAGGTCTTCCAAACCATAAATGATATGGTGTTTTGTCACTGTTTGGTCTCAAATGAGCTTTGTTAAGAATGTGCACAGCTGTATGGATAGCTTCCACCCAGAAGCCTTGAGAAATATCCTTTTCCTTCATCATTGATCTGGCCATCTGTTGGACTGTTCTGTTTTGTCTTTCTACCACTCCATTTTGCTGAGGAGTTCCAGCCATTGTATATTCTTTCCTGATGCCATGCTCATCACAGAATTCTTTAAACTGTCTTGAACTGAATTCTCCTCCTTTGTCAGATCTAATAGCTTTAATCTTTCTTCTAGTCTGATTTTCAATCAGGGCTTTAAATATCTTGAATTTAGCAAATGCTTCAGACTTCTCTTTAAGGAATGCAACCCATGTTAGTCTATAATAGTCATCAATTACGATCATGAAATAGTTCTCCTTACCTGTACCTTCTTTCCTTGATGGGCCACACAGATCCAGATGGACTAGTTGAAGAGGCTTATTTGTGGAAGGAACACTCTTTGACTTAAATTGTGCTCTGGTTAACTTCCCCGTCTGACAAGGTTTACACACTTCATCATGTGGTTTAGATATTTCTGGAAAGTCCCTTATTGCTGCTCTGTTTTTGAGTTTTATTAAATGATCAAAATGTAGATGTCCCAATCTTTTGTGCCACAGCCAGCTTTCATCATATTTGCTGAGATAACACTCTTCTTTTTCTTTTTTTAAAATGTAAACATTATTCTCAGTTCTTATTCCTTTGGCAACCAGTTTTCCTGAGGAAACATTTTTAATTTTACAATCTTTAGCAGTGAACAAGATTTCACACCCTTTGTCACACATTTGAATCACACCGAGAAGGTTGTGCTTCAACCCATCTACAAATAACACATCTTGAGCCTTTCCTTTACCATTGCTAAGACTAACCATTCCCTTGCCTCTGATCTTTCCTGGTGCATTGTTTCCAAATGTTACGTTCCTAGATTTCTGCTCTGACATAGAAATAAACTTCTCTTTATCTCCTGACATATGTTTTGAACATACACTATCAATGTACCAAGGATTCTTCTGTTTCTGAACTGAGAGCATGAGATTACAATGAGAACTCTCTTTCTTCCTCCATACACTTCGTTCAGCTGTATATTTCATTTTTGGTTCTGGTTTGTTCTCTTTCAAGTTACATTCTGTAGCTTTATGCCCAAAGTTGTGACATATGTAACATTCTGTTTCGTTGTATAGAAGATCAAACGGGTTAGTATTTATGTTTTGCGTTCTTATTTTAACAGCTGATTGAGATACATGACCCATATGATTATACGATGATTGATGTATCATCTGTTTGTTATTTGACATCCTTCTCTGAATGTTTCTGAAATTGTAAAAACAATTGGAAGCTCTGTGCCCAAAGTTAGAACAACAGAAACAATAACCATTGAAGAGATTAGCATACCTAACTCTTGGTGGATTTCTAGAAAAGTAATGTATTGAGTTATGATGCTCATAATTGTAATTCTGATCTGCATACTTGATTCTGTTATATGGCTCTTTTTCATGAACTCTTGATTGTACTGATTTGCTATTTAGATCGGTATTCTCTTGCTTTTTATCACTCTTTGATCGATTTTCATTATTGTCTTTACATGCTTCAACATTTATTATTCTGGGGATTTCTACCTGCTTGCTGTTCTGAAAATTAATCAAGTTTGATGATTCTTTGCTTTCTGAACCACTGCTATTTGCACCTTGACCATAGCCTAGACCAAACTTAATCTGAGGTGACCTTTGTCCGTTTAGAATGTTATTTAGCTCTTCTGAAGCTTTGATACTAGAGATATTCTGATGATATAAGGCTTGATTTTTTTTTAAATCCTTCTTAACAATTACTACTTCTTTCTCTAGATGTTCACATCTGGTTTTGCTTTCACCTAGCTGTTGTTTTAGAGTCTCTTCAATTTTCTTTCCCTCTTCCAGCTCTAGATTTATTAGAGAGATGTATTTTCCATTGGTTTCATACTGGATTAATAGCCGTTTTTCTTTTCTTTTCTTTATTCTCAGTCTATCAATCTCCTCTAGAGCACTCATCAACTCTCCCTCCATGTCCACAATGGAATCCTCATCATTCATCTCTGTACAGCTCATCTCTAGATCCTCTACAGCCATAAGCATGAAATCATTCTCTTTGTCTTCATGGGAGGATTCACTTTCTGAAGTTTATGTGGATTCATCATCATTCACACATAGACTTTTCTTCTTGTACTTGTTTTCTTTACTATACCTCTTCTTTAGAAATTTCTCTTCATCTCCAGAACTCTATTCTTTCCTCATATGAGGGCATTTAGCAGCAAAGTGTCCTGTTTTACCATAGTTAAAACATTTGAAAGGCAGTTTTCCTTTGTATTTCCCTGACCCCGTTTTCAGTATTCTCACAAATTTTGCTTCTATTTCATCCACATCTGCCTCTGTACTCTTTTCAGCTTTAAAAGAGGCTTCTCTGGATGTGTTTTGGTCTTTACTAATCCTCATTTCATAGGCTGTCAAAATTCCTAGTAATTGGTCAAGAGATAATGTTTTAAGATCACTCATTTCTTCTATAGCTGAGACTTTAGGGTTGAATCTGTCAGGCAGAGATCTCAGGATTTTATGAACAAGGAAGGTATCATCATCACTTATTTTTTTACCAAGAGCTCTCATAGCATTTACTAACTCATCAACTCTCAGGAAAAATTTACTAATACTTTCATCTTCATTCATTTTCAGTTGTTCAAATCTTAGCCTATGAGTCTGCAACTTGGCATCTTTAACTTTCTCATTTCCTTCATAACTGCTAATAAGCTTATCACACATTTCTTTGGCAGAATCAAGATGCATTACTTTTACAAATTTAGTTTCAGCAAGACCACTCAAAATAGCATTCATTGCTTTTGCATTGAAAGTAAACTCTAGATTATCATCTTTGGATGCTAGCGAAATAGGTTTTACATACCCAGTCTCTACTACTTCCCAAACATCAGCACCTAGGGACATTAAGTATGTTCTCATCCTAACCTTCCAGAAAGCAAAATTTTTACCATCAAATATGGGTGCTTTGTTTATTGATCCATCTTGACTAGCCATTTTAACTCTTCAGGATCTACCTTAACCAAAAGGAATGCTGCTCTGATACCAATTGTTACAGGTATAAACTAACTGAGAGGGGGGGTGAATTAGTTAGTTAAGATTTGTTACCAAAATACTTCTTTTAACTTAGAATCAATAAAATTTATGGCAATCAATCTTTGCTATGAATTCAGAGTTATAAACATGAGAGCAGATAACATAAAACACAGCATTCAACCACAACATTTAATCACATATATGATACACTGATATTTCACGAGGAAACCCATAAGGGAAAAACCTCTTCTTCTTATGTTGTCAAAGGCTTCAATGGCTGTACATCACTTTTTATTTGAGCACCAACTCAAAGAGGCTGCAACCTCTAAATGCAAGCACCAACTTGCTAAGAGCATCAACTCTCACTGTGACCCAACACCAACTAAGTGAAGACACCAATCTTCAATCTCTACAAGCACCCACTTGCAGACAGAGACATAAAGTCTCCCCTAGCACCTCCCTACCTCCCTTATTTGTTAGACTTTTCATTAGAATCAAAATGGAACAATACAGATATGTCTCTGCTTACCAAACCACTCTGCTCTGTTCAACATCGGCTCTCTGCTCCTCTGTTCTATTCAATTGTTCAGCACATTCTTCAGTTCCTCTAATCTGCTACTCTGCTCATTCAGTATCAGTTTACAGTACTGATCACTTAATACTCTGCACACCATTACTCTCCTAAAAAACCACTCTACACATTTTCTGTTTGCTACAATATATATATATATATATATATATATATATATATATAAATTTCAGTCGATTCTCATTCTCTCCGTTCATTACAGAAACGGTTATAGACTCTTCATGTACCATCTAATTGCAAATGAGAAACCATTCATAGATTTCTAACTGTCAAGACTCTCAACATCTCGAACACTAATCTGTAAAAAAACGATTCACATTCCATGAATACCATAGATTCTCAAGATCTCTAACTGAAAGACCCTTCGAATACCCGGCTTGCCTAACTCTCTGCATTCCATGAATAGTCATTCTCTAATTCTCTAATCCCATTGGCTCCTCATCGAATCAATACTGTGCTAGACTCTTCATGTTCCACTGCTTCCAGTTCAAAGAGCCCTAGGCTCGATTCTGAATATGGAGACTTCCTTTGCTCTTCAAGCCATCTGTGCTATTCATCACCTTCTGTGGTTTTGGTCATCAATTGCTTGATTGATAGACATCTCATGATTCTTCATAAAGACCTTGTCCAATGCTGGAGTTGAGCCGCTGCTTGTTTAAATTCATCGAAAGTTTATTTGCTTATACCCCCGTCGTTGCAGAAAGATAATCGACTTCAGTCTTGGTATTCTTCTCCGATGTATTTGCCTTAGTCGGCTGATTATTGAGTTGTGGGCTTCCGCTGTTGCGGATGAGAAAGACACTATCCTTCCGCCGTTGCGGCTCCTGATTTTTCTATAATGCCAACGATAATATCCTAATTCTGCTATTCTGCTATTCACTATCATGTCGACGATACTATTCTGCAAAGTTTGACAGAATGACTTCACTTGTGGCGGGATGACTTGTCTTTGTTGCTTCCGCCATTGCGGCTCTCAAAGCAACTAAGCGTCCGAAGTCCAAAGTGCTCTGACTGCCGATGCTTATCAGTCTTTTAGTCGCGCGTGTATTTAACCTTTCCTTTTCTGTCGTTGCGGCTGGGAAAGTCATTCAGCTTCTGATGTAAATATCTTCCGTCTTCCGATTGCTTTGGATGACTTGTCTTTGTTTCTTCCGTCGTTGCAGCTCCCAAAGCAACTAAGCGTCCGAAGTCAAAAGCGCTCCAACTGCCGATGCTTATCATTTTTTTAGTCGCGTGTCTTTAACCTTTCCTTTTCCGCCGTTGCGGCTGGGAAAGTCATTCAGCTTCCGATGTAAATGTCTTTTGACTTCCGATTAAGAGTTTGGTTTGTCGCATAATGCGCTAAACATCCGATTCATAGAGTTTCTGACGCCGATAGATCTAATGATCTTGCGGACCTTGTTGTCTGTCTGAAGCTCACTGTTGCTGCTGTTAATAAAGTCCATTCGTTCCATGTGCTGCTGACAGAATGGCAACATCTTGGCTTGCGTGCTTGCCTCTTTTTCAGTAGATTGCCACATTCGTTTGACATCAGTTCCCCTTCTCTTTATAGATGATTGCCATCAATGACAATACACTAAAACTTTAAGAATGAGTACTAGACACCATCTACTAGTCCTGAACACACCACTCTGAAAGATATTCCAACACTTCTAATTAGCTACATCTCTTAACTTTGGAGTTGATGGCGAACCAAATGCATATTCAAGCATACCAAATAGTATCATAGGTTGCAACGTAACATCTATATAGAAAATAAACACACATTGGAAATTGGCTTGGTATAGAATAACAATAGGTATAATGTTACAAGTATCCCTCAATTTTCACATTGGAAAACTCAACCATGTGGAATACAGGAAATACAATATATATTATCTATCAGATGAGGTTGAGGACTCCAAAATCGCAAAAAAATCTTATTAAATATAGTTGTTGAGGGTCATTCAATTCAATATCTTGTTAATAAAAATTGTTAGGATTCCCACTAATTGTTTCAAGAGAATTTATCCCATATTGCAAATGATTTGTAGTTCAAGATGCTATCAATAGGAAATGCAATACCTTGTCCACTGAAGAATGTTTTCATCACTTTTTAAATTTTTAGGTGAGTTGTAGGGATCCTCCCATGGTCCTGACTAAAACCAACAATAAGCATGTGCATCTTCACAAACAGATTTGAAATAAAGCTAACATCATTTCTTTTTCATTTTTAGAAACCATAGATTCATAATATAAACAATATCATTGAAAAAATGAATAGTTTATATAACATAAAGTCAACTCTACCATCATTATCAACCTCATATCTAATGATACACAATTACTTAGTAAAGCAAATAATACAAATTAACACATAAAGATACCGACCTATCAAATCTCGCAAGTCGTTGAAGGTTGAAGTAGTTGTCGAATATCCATTGCAAGTTCTTTTTTGAATTTCCAATCAAAATAATTCTACTAGATTCCAACCTATCTTACACAACAAATACTCTTTGTCCCTTGGGACCCCCGAGCCACAACGAGGTCGATGAATATAAAGCTAACAAAAACTTCATTACATAGGTTACTGCTGCGAGGATCCCAACTTCGGTTATACCAAAGTGAGCCACACCCTCCAACAGACACCTCAAAAGTGCGCCAGAACCTTTTCCATCCAACACTAGGGTAAAAGAGAGTGATATATGTATGTCCTCTATGTCCCTTTATAATTTTTTGAAAACTCTTCATGCATCCATGCATTCTTTTTTGAATTTATTTAATTTCTTTTTTTTGTGTTACTCACCCTCCCAATATTAGTTCTCTCTTTTTTTCTATTTTTTTTTAACTGATATTTACCTTAGTTGAGTTTCCATTATTTTCTCATTTAACGATTTATTGAATCTTTTTAATTTTCAGTTAACTAATAGTATTTTTTCACTTTTATTTGTTCACAATTTTCATAGTTAAATTAATTAATTGTGGATTTCTTTTCTTCACCCTAACAATTTTCTACATATTTTTAGAATATTTGTATTCCCCCCCATTAATAATTTAATTTAATGGTTTTTTTCTCTTTGTGTTAGGAATATTAAAGGTTTCATGCTCCGTGCATTCCCTTTAAATACACACCTACTTAATATTTTTAATTAACTGTTGCATTCTCATTGTGACAAGGATATCAAAGGTGTTGTGATATGTGCATGCCCTTCAAATACAATGACAAATACCTCATTACCTTAATTCGATCGACCCTGTTTAGGGATTGTTGGTTCTTGGAGAATAAGGTCATGTACTTATTGTTCCCCCCAGTAAGTACCTTGCGAGTGAACAAATATGTGGCCTACCCTCATGGAATCAACCATGTGATGAGAAAGAATATCTCTCTCTTTCTCAATTTGTAGCGTGGAAAACTATAATACTTACATCATATTTCATTTCAAACCTGTCACCTGATGTGGACTAATTGACAATCACAATCCAACACTTGCACCTTAAAAATCACATGTATTAAATATTTAAAAGAAAAATAATAATATATAAAGATATATACTAGGTTGACATCACCTATCGATAATACCTGACTTAGTCCAGAGTCCACGTGGTATCAATGCCATCATTGCGTTATATGTACCTATCTTTCATGTCACATTTGATGACCCATAAGAGTACATTCTAAATATAATCATATGCAAATATATACATTCGATCACCATCGAAATCATTTCACATTTTACATCAACATTCGATCACTATTAAAATCATTTCAATTTTCACATAAAATTTTGATCACTATCGAAACCAACTTACATTTCACATAAACATTTCTATCATTATCGAAATGATATCAAAATCTCATAAACTAATGATCATTAACAAAAAATAATAAACTTTTGATCACTAGAGACCAGTTCCATGCATAGTTGGGTCATTTGAAACCGAAGGACCTCAAATAATAAGATCCACCCATAACCAAGTCATTCACAACTAAATTCCATCAAATAATAATGTTACAATCAATGTCAAAATTCAATGACAAAACGTGGCACTACATATAACCCCACTTTAGGAGAATTCATCCCAAAGTTCTAGAATAGATAAGGCAATTGTCCACACATCTCTAATGCATCCTCTTAGGTCATGGAACTGGGATTATAGCTATCCAACTAGAACTTAACTTGATCAACTAGTCGACATCAAAATTTTCGAGTTCATTGCTACAGAATACGAATCGAATCAACCACTAAGACTCCCTCGTCTAATATTTGTAATTTACTCAAGTCAATGACATGAGATGGATCTGACACATATTGTCACAAAACATAAACATGGAAAACATCATGCATCTAACTCATTGATGATGGAAAATAAATATGGTAATAAATTGTTCCCAATCACTCATTAATCTCACATGGTCCCACAAACTGTTGCAACAATTGTCCCCCTTGCCAAATTTGATAAATCCATTTTGTGGCCTCACCCACAAGAACAGTCTATATCCAAACTCATAGTTCTTGTATGTTATATATGCATCAAAATAAATTTTAGGTCGATCTTCGACCTCTTTCAACAATTCCTTGATGGAATGCATCTACTCATCCACCTCCTGGATCAACTCTAGACCCACAAGGACCCTATCCTCAAGATGATCCCAATCGCAAGGGTGTCTGACAAGGCCTATCATAGAGAAAATCAAATGGTGCCATCTGTATTGAGCTATGATAATTGTTGTTGTAAGAAAATTATACCAAAGATAGGTATTCCTCCCAATGACTTTAACGATCCATCACATACATTCCCAACATGTCCTCTAAAATGTGTGTGAACCTCTCGGTCTGACAGTCCATCACGTACATTCCCAACATATCCTCTACTTTTATAAGTTTTTCTTTCATGTCTAAATACATACATTTCACCAGTGTTTATTTACCTCTATATGCCTAGGACCACTCATGGTTAATCTCACAACCTCGTATTCCTTATGTACCATAACCAAACTTCATTTCCCCATGGTAGATCTTAGATTCTAGTTTAGTTCATAATCAACCCGACGACTCTCATTAGCAATATCATTTATGGTTTAATAATTATAAGTATTCATAGTGTTCAATTGGAATGTGCATTTTTATAGTAATAGGCATTATACCATAGTTCTTCATTCAATTTTTAACCAATGTATAATTCCACGATTATAAATGTTAACTTCAATATCATTCCAATGTGTAATCCACATTTATATTGTTCAATACAATATCATTTATCCTAACTTTTAATTATATGCATTCCACAATTTATAATAATAATATCAAATTCAATACTATGTTTACCCAACACATAAATCCTTTTACACATATACTCCAATTAGTCCCTTTACTAATTCCCTTTAAATGAATTATTCTAAATGATTATGGCATAAAACATATGTGTCAACAATTACATAATATTTTTAACAATATAAATGTAAAACAAGCATATTCTTATAACAATATGAACTCGTGCTATATTAAATTTTTAATATAGATATGAATTCTCCCTTTGTATATCCTATGGAATATCTCAACTAAGTCTGCTATGTTTTAATTAATAAGGCTCATTATTAGTATTTATCATTTGTTGGACAATGACAGAGGAAATGACTACCCCCACACTTCCAACATTTCAATGATGATCATTTCTTTTGCTTTACATACTCAATTGCATTCGGTTCCTCTAACTTTGGATGTTTCTTGGTGGGCAGATCGGATGATTGTCTCTTCATTGATTCGATGCCCTTTCGATTGTTGATGTCTTCTAAGATACATTTCACTTCATGTTTTGGTCGAATAGATTTCTGAAAAAACATATGGTTCATTTAATTATGTTGCTTTTGTAGCTTGAGCATCTCCCCAAGATTTTCTTGGGTCTTGGAAATTGTTTGGAGAAAATTTTCAACCAACAGAAACAACTTTTGGTCTGCTGCCATTGTGGGTGTGTAACGTTTCCCACACTATGCTTTCCAACATAAATTGCATTATGACAACTGCAACCAATTTGTTCAAAGTTCACTTGTGAAGTTCATCATTGCGAATCTTCTTATGCCAAATAGGACACGAGCATTAAAATCAGACAATTACTTGTTCAATTGACTTGGAATTTTCATGATTTATCCAAAGATACTTTCACACGTTTCATGTGTGTCCCAACATACAAATGAATCCATTCCTCCTCATTCGTTCACATAATATCAACTAATTTAGCATTCACAATGTATTTCAAGCAAAATAAATACAATTACTTTCAATCATAACATGCATTCAACAATTTCTATTTCTAGAATGCAATAGTAAAATGGAAAGAGAGGAATAATAGGTTTCCCCCTTTTAATCTTGTTCCAATTCAGAGTCCCACAACTGTGGCTCCATGCTCCTTAGCCTCTTTCACTTCAAAGTGTGATTTCTTGACTTTCCTATTCCTCATTTTGGCATTGACATTTCACATATAAGGCATGTCTAAGACTTCACAACTAGGGAACTCCCCATGGTATGTCTATGTAACCTTAATTGCTAGGACTGACACAAGTCCATTAGCACCATTCTCAATGGTTGTTCATGCTGATATTTATAGGATAGTCACTTGTCTAATTGCATCCTTAGGATTTCTTTACAGTTCTTGCTTTCAATGTTACCTGGTTCTCAACAAAGAAGAAACAATTTATCATCTTTGCTATCATAAAAATTATCCCCTTTAGGATTGGCATACACATATGAAATTATACATCAAATAAAATAAGAAAGCACATGATGATAAAATACTTATATGTATGAGTTTCTTCATGCTATCCCATAGGTGTCTTGCTTCACTTTACAAGCCTTGGATCTCCTGTGGTTATATCAATGAATGTTAGGCCAACACAATGAATATGCCTCAACATCCAATGCCAAACTAGTGCATCCACTAGATTGACCAAGAATCCATGGTGCAAAACCAACACCTTCATCTAGGTTAATATGAAATAGAAGGAAAGTTTTCATCACATGAAACTCAGGCCTTACATCCTAATAAAGGACAATATATTTCCATCATAGGAAACACATGCCTTACATCCCAAGAAAGCACACTACATTTCCATCATAGGAAACTCAAGTCTTACATTTTGAGAAAGTAGAATATATTTCCATTACAAGAAACTCAGGCCTTACATCCTGAGAAAGCATACTATGTTTCCATCACAAAAAACTCATACCTTACATCCTAAGAGACCAAACTATATTCCCATCACAAGAAACTCAAGCCTTACATCCTAAGAAAGCACAATATATTTTATTTTCACTTCAAGCTTCAGTGACCAACTTGCATGTTCATTACTTGATAACACAAAAGGGACAATCAAGCTCATCAGTATTACTGATATAAAATGATTACATATTCTTATAAAATTCACTCTCTAATATTGAAACACCAAGAATGCATCCATCCCCTTGGAGTGTAGTAAATATCGACAACCCTAACCGAACATAACACTAGAAAGGAGTGCATTCCTTTTTTATGTGTGTCATGTAGGCCATAATTTCAACTCAAGTGATCTAAAATAAAAACATGTTATGCACACTAATTTCTATAATTAGACATTCATGTTTTCTAGTAATGGTCACGTAATACTTATCAATTTGCAGATGTATTTTCTTTTCCCTTTCATGAGGAATGGGCCTCCCTTTTCTAAGCTAACAGTCCCTCAAGATCCCTTCACCGACTTGGAAATACCTTGGGTTTGTTACTTTAATTCCTTTTGTGTTTCATATCTAGAGGTCAACACATTTCCCACTGGCATAATTTTATCATCTCACCTACATTATTTACCAACAAGCAATTCACATGAGACATTATCATAATTTACAATGGAATTTCACCTCGAAACCCATTTCAACCATGTAATTATTCCCATGGTGTTTGGCTTCTGCAATCCTGTCATGTCCCCATCCCTCAAGACCGGCGAAGAGGACGCGAACAACACCAAAACATGGGAAACCAGCCCCATGAACACAAACAAAAGACATCAATGCTGAAGTTAAAGAAGCGTAAACATAATAGGAATGCTAAACATACAAGCATACATAGATGCATAATCTTCAATCATACAGTGGAAGCAAACATACATTCCAGCATTAATCATGTTCATCATAATTCATTTGAAATTAATATAATTGCAGAGATGAAACAAGCAGGATTACTTATCTTTTGATGAAGAACACGATCCGCAACCAGCTACATCGCTGCAACGTTCCACCCAACCATAGGCCAGCGTGCTCATCAATCTCTCAGCAACACTGCCACCCCCGAGCTGGGCATGATTCCTCAAGGACCAAGGGGCAATACAGGCTTACACCTAGCCAAGGGACCAAATCAGTCAAACCAACACAGCTGGGTTTATTAGGCCATCAACCGATCGGCCAAGCCAGCACAGTCCAAGGGACAACCACTGCATACCAGCAGTAAAAGAATTCGTTCACAGCTCTGTGATGAAGGCATAAACAACAGGGTGGCAACCCCAAACCAAAATGAGACACAGCTCAAGCCCACAGGGCAAATCAGAGTTGTTCTTGGCCCTAACGTGGCCAAAACAACTCAATAGCAACCCAAACCAGGGTGCACCAACAACCACAACCCCGCCATGGATGATAGCAACGCTCCACAGTCCACAATGGATGATGACAACACTCCCCATAGCCATGGGAAACTCAATGCAGACCATAATAGACAGCCCCCCCCAAGCATAACAACAATTACCACTCCCAGCATGGGAAAATGACAATCCCAAAAACATATTAGCATACATTACCAGGAACTTGGAGAAAACCACAGCCCTAGTTACACAGTCGAAGTCGCTGGAGAAAGGCTTCCCTAGACCGCGTTGGGGAGAAATTACAGTCTCCCGATCTATGCGTGAGGAAGACTGCACTCCCTGCAAGAAGGGGAAACTTCCATAGACCACAGCCGTGAAAATGAAGACCAGGCCAACTGCCTGCGTGACCCTGCGTGAGAGCGAACAACTCTCTATGCATGAGGATGAGCCGACCAGCACGTGAGGGGAAACAACACCAACCTCTGTGTGAGGAAGATGAACAGACACAGCCTAAGCACGCGGATGAACAGACCAGAATGGAAGAACGAACAGACCATGGCTCTGCACGTGTGCATGACCGACCACTGCTCTGCTTGTCTCAATAGACACAACCATCCCGGTGAACTGACAGGGATGGAGTGGAGTGAATGGAAGGTCGTGGGTGAGTGGGCGTGTGGGCAAAGGACTGACAGTCCTGCCACGCCACTCCCAAAGACAATAACTACCCCAACCACCAGCATCCATTCTCCATCAAGACATCAAAACGGTTGGGTGAGAGAAGGGAAGGTGGCAAACAAGACAAGGTGGCAACACATGGGTTTTTCCCCCATAGACCAAGGTTTGACATCCCCCACACCCTTATCCTTTGGAACCATGCCCTTTTCATTCAACGTTGCACTGGCGTAGCTGGTTGTGGTTTTAGTTTTATTTGATGTGTGTATTTACATGATGCCACATTATAATGTGCTGGATAGCACGACATACCATCGGCAACTAGCCCTATTGCCAAAACATACATGACCAAATCGATGGTGGGGCTTTTTCCTTGAGCTCCTCACCATGATTAATTACATTTTATACATCATGCAAACGGGGTCGAAACCAGGGGTGTGACATTCCCCTCCCCCTTGGAATAACATCGTCCTCGGTGTTCCGTTACATATATACAATACATATACAATTGCACATCAAAATTTCAAAATTTCAGATTTGTCCCACGTCCAATGATTTACTTTGAATGTTCAAGACCAAGCCCCTCGGCTTCCATGGACTTCTCCTACTGGTTCTCAGCTTCCAGCTCATCCCGAAGTCTAGGAACTTTGCAGCTATTACCTTCATCATGTTCCCTCATTGGGCAGTCCCAGTGTAAATGATGTCCTCCGCATCTCCAGCATCTCACTAGCTGCATCATCTTTACCTGCTCAATTTCCTTTGAGTCTTCATGCCTGGACCATTTCTTATCGGGTCGCTTGGACAATTGTCCCATTGTTGATCCACCTTCCTTTCCTTTGCCGATTGCTCCTAGAAGGCTTTTCACCTCCCTTTTCAAACCAATAGAGTCTTCCAAAATCTGGTGGTTCATTTCACTCTGCCTTTTCTGTAACTTGAGAATCTCCCAAAGATTCTCTTGGGTCTTGGCAATCACTTGAAGGAGACTTCCAGCTAAGTCCAATAACTTTTGATCTGTTGCCATGATCAATGTGCACCACCTGGTTTCACTTTTATCACCTGTGAAATGCACCATTGAAATCCTATTAGACCAAGCATAACATAGACATTAAAATTAGTCAGTTAATTACCCAATTGGCATGACAGTCCAAGTCTCATCAATGAGGCTTTCATATTTTTCATGCCTTCCCAACAGGCACATGAGCTCATTCATGTCCATTCCTGGGCAGGGAATTTCATAAGCAAAATAATCCAATACTTATCTGTATTGTGCGTTTCCTCGTTCGTCCACAGGATCCTGCTTCGCTTTGCAAGCCTTGGGATCTCCTATGGAATTAGATGTTAGGTTAGCACGCCGGCTACCCCACAACATCAAATAATTAATGTCCAGCCAGTACATCCTCATGTCAACTGGGCTTGGAACTTTAACACGACCATTTCTAGGTCTAGGATCTACGATGGATCCCCAGGCATATAACAACCCAACATACACTTATACCATCATACACTTATATCAACAATAACCCTTACTCCGCAACCCCTCACAACAACCATTTACCATTTTACCTTTACCTTTACCTTTAGCTTGTCAACACAAGCAACACAAGCAACACAAGCAAACTCATCAGCATTATTGCTCAAAAACTGTAATCACATTTCTCATCATTCACTATCAAGTAGTGAGACACCAGGAGTGCGTCCACTCCATAGAGTGTAATCAATATCGACAACCCTTTCATGACTCAACATCGAAAAAGTGTGCACTCTTCTCCGGTGTGTGCCATGTAGGCGCTATTCATACTCAAGCGATCGGTCATCATGGAAATAAAATCAAAACATGTTCTGCATATGGAATTTTAACAATTAAACAGGCATATTCATAGCAAGGGTCACAGAACACTTATCCATTTGCTGTCGCAGTATGCCTTTGTTAAGGAGGAATGGAGGCTCCTTCCCTGAGTTAACAGTCCCTCAGTTAGCCACCCCAACTCCTCTTTACATTTCACATTCACATATGTCTTACCGACATAACCCATACCATCTCACTCATGTTATCACCAAACATGTAGTGCAGATGAGACATTTTCAAAATGTCCAATGGCGTTTCACCCGAAACCCATTTCCAAGATAAGGGAAAACCTTCCCATGAATTTTGGCTCTTGCAGGTCATCACACATGATCTTCCTGCAGTGTGTACCCCTGACACATTCATCAAATAGCCAAATAGTCAGTCATTACCTGATACTACAATCCAATTGATCGTTCCATAACCAAGCAATGGCATTAGCAATCCAATTCAATAAGAATTTGCAATTCTATCTATTATAGAAATTGACTTGCTCAATTGTGGGTTTCTTGTAAGCAGCACTACTATGCCCATTATAATTTTATGCTTACTATCATAACATGATTACCCACTTACCATACGCCCCTCCTGACACAATCTCATACAAGCCAACAATGATTAGTAGTCGTTAGCAATTCCTAAATCCGAAATCCACAATTCAAATTTGACAACCCATTAAGCATGCCAACTACTTTTACAGCCATGAGACTCTTCTCATAAAGTTTGGCTCTTTCATATGGTAGATTCTGGCATTGGTCAGGGTCTTACCTCACACTTCCATGCTCGAAATAATCTACCTGAAACCTGAGCTTCAATCAACCAAACACAATCTTATGCAAGCCAACAGTGGCTAGTGGTTGTCAGCAATTTCTCAAATCCGAAATTCACAATTCAAATTTAATAAGCTTTTTCACATGGTAGATTCTGGCATTGGTCAGGGTCTTACCTCTCACTGCCATGCTCGAAATAATCTACCTGAAACATAAGCTTCAATCAACCAAACACTTGGTAAGTCTGGATGCATATAACCTTTTCATTGCTACAACCATCACTGAAGCATTTTCAGAATTTATAAAATTCAAATACTTCCAGCTGTTAGTCACATCAATATTCCCAAGCTCATTTACTTTATGCAATCATTATCATATTAACATTGCAAGGTGTAGTCATATCATTCATGCAATTAAATGAAGTGTTTAGATACTCCTTACTTCACATGCGTATCATTCATACCACCTTACTCTTCCACAGAGCATTTCTGGCAGCTAATTGATCATGACTATCCTACATTCATAACAACCCTTGAAATGATTCCTGAATTTCCATCAATTCATCATTTCAGTCATTAGTTATTCATAATATCACATGCATTTATCTCAATGCATTCAACATGCCATGGCCTAGCCATGTCCACTTCACACAGGATGCATTACTATAATTAATATCATCAACATATATAGGTATGATACCTTTCTATATTCCAAGATTCTCATGGTATGAGGTCTCTTACCTTTACCAATCCATGGAATTTGTCATAAGAAAACTCTTACCTGCATGGGTCTTACTTACACCCTTGACATGACCAATTTGGTTGGTCCTTTGCACGAGCTGGCAGAATTTTCTCACCAACTTTTGTTATGGACTTGTTGCCTCATCCCTTTCTCCATAGGGTTGCTAATTACAATTGTCAGCATCAGCAACACATTCATCCGGGTCCATGTCATCGTTGGTTTTCCCACTAATGTCAACATCAAACCAATGATTATCATTAGTGGTTCATACAGAACATATCCTTATACATTTCATGCATCAAACTTAGGAAATGTAACATATTTAGCAAGACAATGTTTTAAGGAAAACTTCCCTTTTTCAAATCCCTCATCCTTGCATGGAATTCCTTTTTCACACAGCAGCTGGTTGACTTCATAGTCCTTGCTACCCCTGGGCATGAAACTGTCCATATTTGTCCATTTGATAGTAGTGGCCATCACTAGAACTTTGCTGCTTCATGCTCTGATTCTGGTCACTTATCCTTGTTCCCTACGGGATAAGCTTTCCAATGCCTATCCCCATGCTTCATTCTGACCTCGGGTGTGAAAACCACACCACTTCTAAGAATGAATACTTTCACCAAATATTTGCATTTTTACACACCGCCGCATTTTGGACTGGGCGCCAACTTCAGCCAACTGTAAATCACGGAAAACAGCTGAAAATCCCACTTTGAAAACCCAAAATTTCCTTTGTCAAAATCGGGTCTCATATCCACTAATCATTCCGCAGAATTAGCTCTCGGAACCACTAATTCTTCCGTAGAATCGGCTCTTGGAACCACTAATTCTTTCGATGTTTCGGCGGTCTCTCACGTCGAAAGACTTAGTGCTTTTGCTTCTGCAACGGTGGCTCACGAAACACTTTCTTCTTTTGATCGACGTCGGCAGTAGGGGGTCTTTCTCGTCGGAAGACTTAGTGACTTTCACTTCTGCAACGACGGAACATGAGACGCTTTCGCTTCCGCAATGGCGGAACATGAAACGCTATTTTCTTCCGATTTTGGCTGCCGCAACGGTTACCCAACATCTAAACTTTTCCGACGGTTTCCATACTTAGTCAAATTTTCCAATTTTCAAAATTTCTACTTCTTCCACCGACGACATCGGAAGTCCAAACCACTAACTTCTCCGCCGTTTCGGATCCCCAAATGACTAATTCCTTCACTGTTTATTCTTTTCGCCGACAAACAACTTCACCCCAGCCTCAACGGCGGCCCTACGTTCTCACTTTCCTTTCGATCGGCGTCGGCAGTCTTTCTTATCGGAAGACTTAGTGTCTTTCGCTTCCGCAACGGCGGCACAGGAAACACTATCCCCGCCGACGATTCCTACCAGTGGAAACCACCAACACTGCCGCATCGGCGCTTTAATCCTTTTGGCAGTCACAACGACAGGCTGTCCAAAGTTGAGTTCTTCCGCACCGTCGGTGACTTAATCTCTTCCATAGCCGCAACGGCAGAACATCGTCTGCTATATCTTGCCGATGTTCACCACTAAAGTCCGCCGACCTCCGATGTTTTCTTGCCTTAGAAAATTTTTCAACAAATTTCCTTCTCATTGACTATCGAATGTCTTCTACTTCGGGTGGTTAGTCATTTAGGCAGCTGCAACGACGGCCCACCAAACTCATTCTTCTTTCGATTGGCGAACTAATTATAACTGGCATCGGCAGTCCCTTCTCATCAGAAGGTCTAGTGGTTCTAGTTTCCGCAACAGTGGATGCACCAAGACTTTCTTCTTCTGATGGCCGACGACTTTCCATACTTAGGAAAATTTTCTAACTTTCGTGCGGTGTCGGCTATCGGGGAACTTACCCATCGGACGCCTAACTGTTTCTCCATCTGCAATGGCGGAACGCAGAACCATTTCCTCTTCCGGCGGCAGTCTTAACCTTTTTTTTTTGATGGTGTCGGCGATCAGAAGACTTTTCCGTCGGACGCCTAGTCGTTTAGAATTCCACAATGGTGGCGCACAAACCATTTTCTCTTCCGATTGGCCGCTCTTTTCTCAAAGAAATTTTAACTTTGGGCATTGGCGGTCTTTGCACTTCAGAAGGCTTAGTGCCTTTGGATTCCACAACGGCGGCACACCAAAGACTAATTCCTTCCGATGGACGCCAAATCACTTGGAAAAAATTTTCGTTTTCCTTTCCAACTGCTCCCGTCGGCACGCCTTCGCCTAACTCTTCCACTACGGCGGAAGTCTTTCCTGTTAGTGGCCCGACCGCTCAACACTTAGATGAATTTCTCAAATTTCCCTCCGTCGACAATCGGATCCACTGCTGTGTCGGTGGTTTAGTCCTTTTGTCAGCCGCAACGGCGGACGAAAAACCGCTAAACTCTTTCGATACATCAGAAGTCAATCCGCTTAGTGCTCCGACGAGTTGACTGTCAACACTTAACCAAATTTATTTTTGGAACTTCCCGCCTGTCGGCAATCGGATCACTACCGCGTCGGCGATCTAACCCTTTCGACAGCCGCAACGGCGGCCGTTAGACGCTAAATCCTTCCACCACATCGGAATTCTAAACCACTAAGTGTTCCGACTGTCAACACTTAGGCGATTTTCTTGAAATTTCCAATCTGATTTCTGCTGGGTAGGAAGAAGTTCTGCGTCTATCACTACACCTTCTTGGCCCATAGACGCCCATTGTTGCAACCTTGAGCTCTGATACCATATTGTCACGTCCCCATCCCTCAATACCGCAGAAGAGGACGCGACCAACACCAAAACATGGGCAACCATCCCCATGAACACAAACGAAAGACATCAATGCTGAAATTAAAGAAGCTGAAACATAACAGGAATGCTAAACATACAAGCATACACGGATGCATAATCTTCAATCATACAGCGGAAGCAAACATACATTCCAGCATTAATCATGTTCATCATAATTCATTTGAAATTAATATAATTGCAGAGATGAAACAAGTAGGATTACTTATCTTTCGATGAAGAACATGATCCGCAACTAGCTACGTCGCTGCAACGTTCCACCCAACCATAGGCCAGCGTGCTCATCAATCTCTTAGCAACACTGCCACCCCCAAGCTGGGCATGATTCCTCAAGGACTAAGGGGAAATACAGGCTTACACCTAGCCAAGGGACCAAATCAGTCAAACCAACACAGCTGGGTTTATCAGGCCATCAACCGATCGGCCAAGCCAACACAGTCCAAGGGACAACCATTGCATACCAGCAGCAAAAGAATTCGTTCACAGCTCTGTGATGAAGGCATAAACAACAGGGTGGCAACCCCAAACCAAAATGAGACACAGCTCAATCCCATAGGGCAAATCAGAGTTGTTATTGGCCCTAATGTGGCCAAAACAACTCAACAGCAACCCAGACTAGGGTGCACCAACAACCACAACCCCACCATGGATGATAGCAATGCTCCACAGTCCACAATGGATGATGACAGCACTCCCCATAGCCATGGGAAACTTAATGCAGACCACAATAGATAGCCCCCCCCCCCCAAGCATAACAACAATTACCACTCCCAGCATGGGAAAACGAAAATCCCAAAAACATATCAGCATACATTACCAGCAACTTGGGGAAAACCACAGCCCCATTTACACAGTCGAAGTCGCTGGAGAAAGGCTTCCCCAGACCGCGCTGGGGAGAAATTACAGTCTCCCGATCTATGCGTGAGGAAGACTGCACTCCCTGCAAGAAGGGGAAACTTCCACAGACCACAACTGTGAAAATGAAGACCAGGCCAACTGCCTATGCGACCCTGCATGAGAGAGAACAACTCTCTGTGCGTGAGGATGAGCCGAACAATGTGTGAGGGGAAACAGCACCGACCTCTGCATGAGGAAGATGAACAGACACAGCCTAAGCACGCAGATGAACAGACCAGAATGGAAGAATGAATAGACCACGACTCTGCGCGTGAGCATGACCGACCACTACTCTGCTTGTCTCAACAGACGCGGCCATCCTGGTGAAATGACAGGGATGGAGTGGAGTGAAGGGAAGGTCATGGGTGGAGTGGGCATGTGGGCAAAGGACTGACAGTCCTGCCACCCCACTCCCAAAGATAATAACTGCCCCAACCACCAGCAACCATTCTCCATCAAGACATAAAAATGGTTGGGTGAGACAAGGGAAGGTGGCAAACAAGACAAGGTGGCAACACATGGGTTTTTCCCCCATAGAGCAAGGTTTGACATCCCCCACACCCTTATCCTTTGTAACCATGCCCTTTTCATTCAACGTTGCATTGGCGTAGCTGGTTGTGGTTTTAGTTTTATTTGATGTGTGTATTTACATGATGCCACATTATAATGTGCCGGATAGCACGAAATACCATCGGCAACTACCCCTATTGCCGAAACATACACGGCCAAATCGATGGTGGGGCTTTTTCCTTGAGCTCCTCACCATGATTAATTACATTTTATACATCATGCAAACGGGGTCGAAACCGGGGGTGTGACAAATCCATAGCACACAACTTCCTGCAATGCATCATCTTGATGTAATTCACAAGCATCCAAACTATCAATCATATTTACTAATTTAATTCAAATACGAATTAATAATTATGTCTTCTATAGAATTGAATTTTTACATGGCCATGAGATTTCTGCACATATTGCTTGGCTTTAGTAATTGGAAATACGTTCCATTTATAGCTTGTACCAGTCACTATTTCCTAAGGCGTTCACCTACCATGCCTTCACACAATTCATCTTAACATGTGTACTCACATATGTGCATTCGGAATCACAAGATTTAAAAAACCTTTTATTCCACAATATCCCAATGTACCTTTGCATTGATTCACGTATACCATAGTGTTATGGCATGCATCCCACTATGATTTTTTGGGAGGTATACCTAATTCCTCCACAAAATATCCATCCATCTCTCCAATCACTTGGTTTCCTACCTGGGTGCTTATTAAGCCCTTAATGATGGCACATTACCTCATATAGTGTAGCACATTACCCCCTATGTTGTGGTGCATTACATATTATTTATGTCAGCTTGATTATATTATTGGCTCTATTAGTTGTTATTGTACACCTTTGTCTCCTATATATAGGAAGGTGATATTGCCATTTTAATCATCAATGGATATTGTCTTGTCTTTGGTACACAAGTACATTGTGTAAGGAGGTTCCTCCATCGAAGAGTATTGTTATTTATCTCTTTTATTCATTATTAAGGCATGGATTAATCTATTTTGTTCTATTTCTGCTATTTTTCTATTGTTTTGGGGACTTGGTTGCATAACATTTGGTATCATAGCTCTTTCCTCAAGATTTCCTTCTGCAAAACAAGTCATATTGGAATTCTCACTAAAAAGTTTTTTATACAAGGATTCAGAGATCTAGGTTAAAAACCCACTTCTAAAATAGGCCTAGATATCTCCAGTCCGAAATTTTGATCTTGATCCATTACAATTTTAGAGATAATTGTGGAGGGATCTAGGGTTGTTTACTAGTCCAAAACCTAGTCTAAAACAAATGTTCTAGGGAAAAATGTAATATATGAGGCATTCAAGATCCAAATTGAGTGACACTAGCTTCAAACAAAAGAAGATAGACCAGTGTATATGTGGTAGAAGTTTCAGCTACATAAACAAAATATTGGACGCGTGGCATACAATAAAATTTCGCACTTATTGATAGTCCAAAAATAAAAATCTTTGTTATATTTTCAATAAATCTTGGTTGGAACATCGAAATTAGGTCATACCCGTGGAATTTGCAAGAGGACACATCAGGTTACCATATTCCTAAGTTTCATACCCAAAGCAGTAGAAATCCAAATTTTATCTCAGCTACAAGTGGGCCCTAAAGCCGTCTTCTAATCATGGTTTGAAAAAGGTATGCCATTTTCATTTGAATAGCTTTGAGTAGAAGGATCTATTTGTGGTAAACCATAGGGTGTGATATATATTTATCGTTCAAAATTACACCAAAAGGAATTGGAAAGAAAGACACTCCACTCAAACCCCCAGAGGATTCATCCCTGACATACGATGAAATTGAAGACATATCTTTAAGAGTGTCTAAGTTGGAAGATATGATTAAAGGAAATGTGAAAATGGATGACTTAGTTAATTTGGAAAGGAAGACGACTAGTAAATAGGATATCAAAGGAATGGATAGAAAATAAGATCTTCAATACTTGAAGGACAATGAAGGATATAAAAAATAGTTGTATTCCTCATTTATCTACTCAAGAAGTGGATAAGGAGGAAAAACATGTCTTATTCCAGTCATTTCTAGAGAAAATTGAAAAACAATTGGACAGTAGGAAGTTGGAGTCCTCAAAAGTTGATGATTCACTACAACATCATGGGTTCAATTTACGTCCAAGGAACTACTTTATCCCCAATATTGACATGATAAATTTTGATGGAAAGGATCCAATCATGTGGATTTTTCAGATGGAGCAATTCTTTGACCTACGCTAGGAGCCCACTTTGCAAAAGGTAACTATTGCATCCTTATATTTAGAACCTGATAAATTTGTATGGTACCAATGGATTTGTGATCGTAAAAATGACTCTATTATCTCTTGGTATATATTCACAGAAGAATTGATTGCACATTATGGGGATATAAATAACAACAACTTCTTTAGCCAGTTGGTAAATCTTAAGCAAAAAGGTCCAGTTACCGAGCACACCAAGCAATTTAAGTAGCTAAGTCTCAGAGAGAAGAATATTTCAGAAGATAATTTGTTATATATATTTATTGGATACTTGAAATATAACATTCAACATGAGGTGTGTCTCTTTGAACCATCATCCCTAGAAAATGATTTCATGATGGCAAGGAAGGTTGAAAGTAAAAATATGGAAATGACTACTAGAAAGGCCTTCTCCAACACATACAGAGAAACTAATGTTCCTCCTTCTAAACCACCAAAAAGGTTAACACCCTAACAACTAGATGAAATAAAATCAAAAGGATTATGCTTTAATTATGAAAACAAGTATAGTAAGGGACATAAATGCAGTGAGAAGAAATTATTCTACATATATTGTGAAGAGGAAGAACCAAAAGAAGAGGAAACATATCAAGAAGAGGTGAATTCAGAAGAAATAGAAGATGATACTTCAAAAGAAATTACTCCCACTGTATCTTGTCATGCATTGGCTGGAATTAGTACTCGTCAAATTATAAAGATCGAAGGATACATAAAAAAGAAGAAGTTAACATTGTCAATTGATTCCAGTAGTACTCATAATTTCATTCACTATAAATTAGCCAAAGCAATTAATTGTTTTGTATATCCAGCATGAGAGTTTCAAGTTATGATTGCAGATGGAGTAACTATAAATTTCTCATGGAAATGCCATAATATCAATCTTGTTATGGGGAAATATGTATTGAATATATCAGTTATTTCTATCCTAATGGGTGGGGATGATGCTGTATTAGGTGTCCAATGGTTACAATCATTGAGAACAATGGCTTTTAATTTTCAAAATATTTTCATGGGAAGGAAAATAATATGATTTAAATGGTATCACAGGAAAACTAAGAAAGGTGATAAGCTCTAATGGCATGAAAAAGTTGTTAAAAAGGGGACATCAAGGTGTAGTTACATAATTATTCTCATTAGATGTTCAAACCTCAAAGTTCCCTATCTCCCTAGATCTCCTAAGGGTCATTAATAATCATTCCAAGGTATTTGAAGATAATCCCAAAGGTATTCCACCTATTCAAGACTTTGATCATGTTAACCACTTAATTCCAGGCAGTGTTCCTCCTAACATTAGGCCTTATCAATATCCTTATATCCAGAAGAGTGACAATGAGTGTATGGTTGCTGATATGTTGGAGGTTGCCATAATTATTCCTAGCCAAAGTTATTACTCTGCACTGGTGGTAATGGTACCCAAGGAAGATGGATCATGGCGTATGTGTCCTAATTATAGAGAGCTCAACAAGATCACCATTAAATATACGTTTCCCATTCCTATCATTGATGAATTGTTAGACAAATTACATGGAGCATTTGTATTCACAAAGTTGGATCTTTGTTCCGAGTATCATCATATTCAAATGAAGGATGAATACATCCCCAAAACAACAATTAGAACTCATGAAGGGAACTATGAATTTTTGGTCATGCCTGTTAGGATTATTAATCCTCCCTTGTCCAATTTTGTCATATTTCTAAATCAGGAGTCATGTCTAAATCGGGAGTCCTTCCAGTTTATTTTTAGCCACTAGCACCATTGGGTTCACTTGGCCTAATTGGGGCACATGTTCTAGTTACTAAAGTGTGGGGAACACTAATTGAGGCCTACTTCCACTTATTACACTTGCATGCATCAGTTTAGGAGCCTCCTAGATCAATCCCTACAAATTAGGAGCCACTGGGAGTGTCGATACCAACCAAGGTCAGTTAAGTTGAGTTGGTGACTAGTCAAGCTAAGTTAGGAGTCGGTTGCATTCAGTTCTAGTCCTCTACATTCAGTTAGCACTAGGTTTTCATGGATGCATGCAGGATAGACACATTTATCACCTACCATAGTTAGTTAGGCTTAGTTAACACTGAATTAGACACTTGAGTTGTGATTTAGAACTCCGATGAGCTCCGATAATGATTTAGACAAGGTCAGTTCACCATTCAGTCCTTGGATAATGATTTAGACAAGGTAAGTTAACCATTCAGTCAAGTAGATTCAAACCAATTCAAATTTCCTCACATAGGATTCGAATTGCATGAGGCTATTTATCCATTTTATTTCATTGTAATTATTATTTAATTACTTTTTGATTAATGAAAACATTCACAGCTGCAAGCCATTTTTGCATTGTTTCATTCTTCAATTGCTGAGTAAATTGTGTGATCTATCTTGTGATTTGTGTGTTTGTCCATAGATATATGTGCTCTATTTAATATGGTATCAGAGCCTCAGTGGACAAGGCACTTCTCTGCCTCATATCTCCAGCTGGATCATTTTTTTTGAGCAAATTTGCTCCTTCCAATACTACACCAGAAGCAGAGAATTTACCACTTAATATCCCAAGTAAAGGAATTGTTGATCAATCTTGCTTGATCAACTATGCTGGGTGTGATGAAAAATCCAAAAGTGCAGATTGTCGACCTTATTTTTTCTGTTTGATTGTGTGATTTACAGGTTATCAGCTCTTCTCACTACATTTGCTATAAGCAGCTCTTTCTCCTCATTGCATTCGCTACAACAGCTCTGTCTTCTTCACTACATTAAAAATGGTCTGTCCAATGGAGCAGCTCACTTCCTTCAACTACCACCAGTGGAAGGAGGACATGGAGTCACTGCTTCACAACAAGAAGCTCTACAAACTCACAATGGATTTAGAGGCAGATCCATTTCTTAATTATGAGAAAGAAAAGTACTAGAATAGGCTTGATGAAGCCTTTGTATGCCTGTGTCTCTTAATCTCTCGAGATATTCTCTTTCACATCAAAGTATTGAAGACTTCCAAGGAGATTTGGGATAATATTGCTTCCTTATTTGATAAGTAGGATGAACTGAGGGTCCATCAGCTAGAGAATAAGCTGATATCTCTTCATCCATCCAGCTTTGAAACACTAAATGATTTTTTCACAAAATTCAAGAACCTAATATTCCAGTTGAAGCTATGAAAGGTTGAGAAGGAGGAGGATCAACTCATCCTTGCCATTCTCTCAAAAATCACTGCATACTACTCAGTATTTGTATCAAATTTTCAATTGGTGAGGCTCACTACTCCAAATTGGAAGATGCCCACTCTTGATGCTTTCATTGAATCTCTCACTCATGAGCATGGCAAGTTGATCCAAATGGGGATCATTCGATCTTCTAGAGATAAAGCAATGGCTGCAGGAGGAGCGAAGGTAGAGAATGATAAATGGAAGAAAAAGGATGATTCTCCTGTGAAGAAAGAGCAGTCAAATGAGCCTTCAGGTTTGAAAATAAGTAAGAATAATGGCAAAGGAAAGACTCTTTATTCCTACTGTGGAAGGGGATTTCATCTAGAAATCTCTTGTATGAGAAGAAAACTTGATCAAATGACTATTCTTCTGAAGAAACATAACACTACTGCACCTTCTAGTGCAAGGAAGGCTGAAGAGACTGAATACACCGAAGATTACTTTGAAACAAGTCATCCACTGAAGGCTAGCTTCTCAACAACAGATTCCTTCCTCATTGATTTTGGAGCTTCCAATCATATGGTTGCATATAGAGAATCATTCTCTTATTTACAGTCTTTTGATGGTCCTAGTATTCAATTGGGAAATAACAATAGAGTTCAAACCAAAGGGAAATGCTCTATCAAGCTTGAACATGGAAGGTTCAAAGATGTGCTTTGTGTTCCCTCCCTAGCTTCAAACCTGTTATCTGTATACCAGATGACTCATACTGGCTCTCCAAAGCGAGTGATGTTTGGTCCTGACTCAGTGGAGATCACATACATCTGTACTGGGAACATCATAGCGAAGGGTGTTGCAAATCATGCCTCCAAGGCATATAAGTTCTCACATTTCATGCCATTTTTAGAACCAGTGCACTCTTAGTAGCCACCTGCAAGGGAAGGTAAAATCATTTCGTCTACTTCTTTTGCAGCTTTCACTAGTATTGCAGATCCAACTGTATCAGTTTATGAGATTAATATTCAAGGTGATTCAGATCTAGATCCAGTCCCTACTTCCATACTGGAAGCTAGGAAGATGACTGGAAAACCACCTGACACTCAGAAGGGAAATACCCTTGCACTATGTCATGCAATCTTACCTCCTTCATAGAGATGCAAGAGAATCCCTGTAATATTCTACATGGAAAGGGATCTATCTCACTACATTAATATGAATAGAGCTGATCATACACCTCTTCATCCAGGGAGAGACAAAGGTTACATTCCTCCTTCCTTCCATACTCATTTTGGGAAAAGAAGGTGAAGTATACATGCCAGGCCCCATGATACTTGTGCACAAAACATCATGCATGCTGCTTCACTACATCATAGAGATTGCAGCAACACATTTTCAAGTTTCTGAAACTTGAATCCTGATTCTATATGCTTAGTTAGAGGGGCGGATTTTTTCCCATGTGGTTTTTTCCATAGCTCCTTGTATTGAGAAGTTACTTTAATTTACTTGATGTAATGGGTGACCTATGATATTAGTTACCAAGGCCCACAGATTTTCCAAGTTAGAATTCAGGGGGGGGTGTTAGTATTATTAATCCTCCCTTGTCCAATTCAGTCATATGTCTAAATCAGGAGTCATGTCTAAATCGAGAGTCCTTCCAATCTATTTTTAGCCACTAGCACCATTGGTTCCACTTGTCCTAATTGGTGCACATGTTCCATGTTGGAATATATTAAACCCACTCACAACTTAGGATAAAATAATTAATCATTATTTGATTAATTATTCGCCCACTAGCTTAATTAGGTGGCACATTAAAGTCAATGCATGCCATCTATATCCTAGGAATGAGTTATTTATGATTCTGGGTTCATCTAGAATTAGTATGCAGGACCTTATAGCAGATTCTGCTTTTTTCTGCTTTTTTTGCTTTTTCTGCTTTATCCTGCTTTTCTATGGATAAGATAAAAGCTAGTCAACTAGGAAACTGTGTGCTTTTTTTTCCAACCCATCCTCCATTAGTTTTTCTCCATTTTCTAGGATTAGCATGTTACTTCCATCTCCTTGACAACTCACTCATGCTTTTGCAAACTCGTGAGGTCCTTGATAGATTTAGCAAGTGCTTTATCCACCTATGGGGGTTTGCTATATTTTGGTAAGTCAGCCTTTTTGAGCTTTATGAGTTGTTTCCATACAATTCGACTTCCCCATGAGGGATGTACTAGTTATGTACTCTATTATTCATAATTATTCAATGGAAGCTGGATACACACCAATATTCATCTCTTCATTCATGTGATTCAGTCTCTTTTCTTCTCTCTTATTTTCCTGTGTATGCTTGTGAGAATTCTTAGTAGCAAGATCTATTTCCTGTGCTTATTCTTAGCATCATTGCACATAGCATTGATCTATTATTTCTACATTCCAGTTACTAAAGTTTGGGGAACACTAATTGAGACTTACTGCCACTGATTGCACTTACATGCATTATTTTAGGAGCCTCCTACATCCATCCCTACAAATTAGGATCCACTGGGAGTGCCGATACCAACCAAGGTCAATTAAGTTGAGTTGGTGACTAGTCAAGCTAAGTTAGGAGTCAGTTACATTCAGTTCTAGTCCTCTACATTCCGTTAGCACTAGGTTTGCATGAATGCATGCGAGAGAGGCACATTTCTCACCTACCACGGTCAGTTAGGCTTAGTTAACAATGAATTAGACTCTTGAGTTGTGATTTAGAACTCTGATGAACTCCAATAATGATTTAGATAAGGTAAATTAACCATTCAGTCCTTAGATAATGATTTAGACAATGTCAGTTAACCATTCAGTCAAGTAGATTCAAACCAATTTGAATTTCCTCACATAGGATTCGAATTGCATAAGCCTATTTAGCCATTGTACTTCATTGTAATTATTATCTAATTACTTTTTGATTAATGAAAGGATTCACAGCCACAAGCCATTTTTGCACTGTTTCATTCTTCAATTGCTGAGTACATTGTGTGATCTATCTTGTGAGTTGTGTGTTTGTCCATAGATTTATGTGCTCAATTTAATAATTCCATTGGTCTCACAAATGCACCTTCTACACTTCAAGGTTTAACGAATTCTATTTTCAATCCTTTCCTTAGAAAATTTATGCTAGTATTCTTTGATGATATACTAATCTATAGCAAGAATTGGGAAGAACATATTCAACACGCTATCAGGGAACTACAACTACTAAAGGATACATAAATGTATGAAAAACCCTCAAATTGTTTCTTTGGGATAAAGGAGGTAGAGTATTTGGGTCATATTGTATCTCATGAAGGTGTCAAGGTATACCCTAACAAAATTAAAGCCATGATGGTCTGGATGATTCCAAAAACACTAAATAATCTTCAAGGATTCTTACGTCTAACAGGGTACTACCACAAGTTTGTTTAGAACTGTAGAAGAATAGATGCTCCTCTAACTACATTACTGAAGAAAGATGCATTTTCTTGGACTCCAAAGGAAACTCAATCTTTTCAAAAACTCAAAGAAGCAATGTGTAAAATTCTTGTTTTGGCAACACTAGACTTCAGAAAAACCTTTATTGTGGAATGTGATGCTCTAGGAAATGGAGTTGGAGTTGTACTAATGCAAGAAGGACACCCTCTTTCCTTCACAAGTCATCCAATCAAGGGAAAGAACATAAAAATCTGTTTATGAGAAGGAAATGTTCGTAATAATACATGCCTTGAAGCAATGGCACCCCTACCTTATGGAGAGACATTTCAAGGTTAAAAATGATCATGATAGCCTTAAATAGTTCTTGGAACAAAATATATCTTTATAAGAGCAACACAAATGAGTGACAAAGTGTTGGGATATGAATTTGAAATCTTCTACAAAAAGGGGAAGAAAAATGTTGTCCCAGATGTACTCTCTAGGAAAGATGAGGATGTTGAAGCATTATTGTATGCTATCTCGATCATCCAACCAAATTGGATAGCCGAAGTAAGGGATGAATGGAAAAATGACGAATAAATATGGTCATTCATTTAAAAGCTGCAGCAGGATCCCAGTGCCTCTGATACATTTACATGGAAAGATGACTTTATATGGTACAAGGATCACCTATATCTCGGTAAGAGTTCCCATCTCAAGAAAAAGGTATTTTTTTAGTTTCACTCCTCACCGATAAAAGGGCACTCAGTTTTCTTAAAAACCTACCATAGGGTAAAGAAATAATTTTTTGGGTATGGTCTTAAAATTGATGTTCAAAAATTTGTGACGGAATGTTTGGTTTTCCAACAAAATAAATTGGAAATAATTAATATCCTAGGTCTCCTACAACCACTTTCCATTCCAATCCAAAGGCGGAAAGAGGTATCGATGGGTTTTATCATAGGTTTACCAAAGTCAAAAGGAAAGAATGTCATCATGGTGGTTGTTGATAGAATTACTAAATATACACACTTTCGTGCACTATATCACCCCTTCAAAGCAAGAATGGTCGCCAATTATTTTATGGAGACAGTTCAAAAACTACATGGCACTCCAAATATTATAGTAAGTGACCAGGACCCATTTTCATTGGAAACTTTTGGATCAAATTATTTTCTTGTTTGGGTACTCAACTGGCTCATAGCTCATCTTATCATTCTCAATATGATGGACAAAAATAGACCATAAACAAATGTTTGGAAGGGTATCTTGAATTTTTCGCAGCTGATAAACAAACATAATGGGTCAAGTGGTTACCCTTGGCAGAATGGTGGTATAACACCTCCTTCCATACATCACAAAAAATGACCCCATTTATGGCCTTTTATGGCTATCATCCACCATCCACCACATATTTAATAAGATACTCATCTATAGTTCAAGTAGTGGAAGAAAACATGAAGCATCAACAACAAGTTCTTCAACTCTTAAAGGACAACCTGAATCTAGCACAAAATCGAATGAAACAACAAGCATATCAACACCGCAATGAACAGAGATTTAATGTGGGGGATTGGGTGTTTTTAAGACTACAACCATACAAAAATATGTCCCTGAAGAACACCAAGAAGGATAATAAATTATCACTAAAATACTATGGTCCCTACAAGGTTCTACAAAATATAGGTAGTATGGCCTACAAATTGGAACTACCTGCATCTTCATGAGTCCATCCAGTTTTCCATGTTTCTTGTTTGAAGAAGGTAATCAGTGACAAGCTACCAGTTCAAGCGATATTACCAAAACTTGAAGAGGAAGTAAAAATTATCTTGGATCCCGAAGAAATCAATGAAATAAGAAGTAGACAACTTCAAAACTAATCAATTCCAGAGTATCTCATTAAATGGAAGGACTTAGCCGCATAAGATTCAACATGGGAAGATGAGTCCTTTATACGACAACATCCAGAACTACTTTAACATTGAGGACAACACTTTTTGAAGGGGAGGGGCATGTTAATCCCTTAATGATGGCACATTACCCCATATAGTGTAGCGCATTACCCCCATATTGTATTTCATTACATATTATTTGTCTCGGCTTGGGTCTATTAGTGTGTCTATTAGTTGTTATTGTACACCCTTACCTCCTATATAAAGGAAGGAGATATCCTCATTTTAATCATCATTGGATATTGTCTTCATTACATATTATTTGTCTTGGGTTGGGTCTATTAGTGCGTCTATTAGTTGTTATTGTACACCCTTACCTCTTATATAAAGGAGGAGATATCCTCATTTTAATCATCATTGGATATTGACTTGTATTGGGTACACAAGTACATTGTGTAAGGAGGTTCCTCCCTCAAAGAGGATTGTTATTTATCTCTGTTATTCATTATTAAGGTGTAGATTACTCTCTTTTGGTCTATTTATGCTATTTTTATGTTATTTCTGGGATTTGGTTGCATAACAATTATTTCCTTAATCACCCAAACACAACAGTAGGATCTCACTCACTCCTTGCTTGTTGAAAAATGGATTTCATAAAAAACTAACACTAATAAGGAGTTCATGGAATACTTGTGTAGCACTATAGGCTTCACAACACAACATCCTCATGGTCTTACACATGACATGCTATTATTTCTTATGAATGCATTTGAATGTTTAACAATCGTATGGTATAAGGTTATTTTCCCTTACTGCCCCATTCATCACCATTCTTGATGGAATTTAACTCACATAAATGTATTCAATATTACATGCATACCATCTTATCATGACTAAAATATGGCTAAAGGGATTCTTACCCAAGCTCTTTTTACAAATCATGCAGTCAACATAAACAACTATTACCTGCATTATTGCCATTAACACCCTTGATGTTACCTTATCAGTTTTTGTATTACCATGGAATACACATTCGTTCCACATACATATTGATCAAATATTTCTTGCTTCATATATTTTTCATAAGGTTGTTGGTCACATGCAATAACATCCTCAACATCTTCATCCATGCTTCTATTCTTTGTGATCCTACAACCATTAGAAACAACATTAATTATAACCAACCACAATAATTATCATTAGTACCTCATTCCATATGTAAACCCTCACTACTTTTACCAATATGAAACATCATGTGTGTTAGAATAATCAAACCCATAGTATTACCCACTTAGACATTAATTCATTTATTTTTGTCTTATTTGCCTAGTCCATGAGTCCCACCATGTGCAAGTTGCTAATTGCCTATCCATAGAGGTCAAACTTGCCATATTTGACTCATGTAGCACTTGGGAAAGCCTTAGGAATCAAATCTGCTTTATTCCTGGCCTCCTAGGCACCCTTCTGCTTTTTCTGCTTTATTGACTGATTTTTCAGTGTTTTAAGGCACATAGGAAAGCAAGACTAGGTGAGGTGAAATTGTTTTATTGCCCTTTCATCCTACACTCTTTACTCCATGCAAAACCATGTATGATCTGCCATTCCACCACTCATTAGCTTGCCCATGTGCCCTTTCCAATTCGTGAGCCTCATGACAGATTTGGGATCAGCTTTTTACACCTATGGGGGATTTGCCTATTTTGGGTAAGCCTGCTTTATGCTAGTTTTGGATGCCTCCTTATGCATTTGACCTATTGATGTATTCTATATATTCATCAACCTATGATATTACAAGGTTGGCTATTGTACAATGAGTTAATATAATTTTGTGTTACAGCTCCATTTTCAGTCTCCATTGTTGACAATTTTGCATGATCAATTGTAATTTGTTGTGAGTGAAATTAATCTATTGCTGGTCAGAATTTCTACATGGTATCAGAGCCATTGTAGGTTGTTACTCTCCTTCAAAAATTGTTTTGCAGGTTCAACATCAAGACTGGGAGCCTTCTACTGACAGCCGGGACAGATTTTCTAAAGCTATGGATTCACAGAAAACTATCTTGACTCCCTTCAACTTTTTTGAATGGAAAGCAGAGATGGAGATCTTGTTGAGAGTGAAAGGCCTCTACAGGATGAC
>LPNX010996776.1:0-27929 GCA_001517045.1 Pseudotsuga menziesii | reverse complement strand
GACTAAGCCTTGTTTCTAGGCCCTATATTTTGATTTATTACTCATAAAGTCAGGCTTAAGGGGGGGTGTTAGAATAATAAAACCCATAGTATTACCCACTTAGAAATTAATTCATTTATTTTTGTCTTATTTGCGTAGTCCATGAGTCCCACCATGTGCAAGTTGCTAATTGCCTATCCATAGAGGTCAAACTTGCCATCTTTGACTCATGTAGCGCTTGGGAAAGCCTTAGGAATCAAATCTACTTTATTCCTGGCCTCCTAGGTGCCCTTCTTCTTTTTCTGCTTTATTGACTGCTTTTTCAGTGTTTTAAGGCACATAGGAAAGCAAGACTAGGTGAGGTGAACTTGTTTTATTGCCCTTTCATCCTCCACTCTTTCCTCCATGCAAAAGCATATATGAGCTGCCATTCCACCACTCATTAGCTTTCCCATGCGCCCTTGCCAATTCGTGAGCCTCATGACAGATTTGGGATCAGCTTTTTACACCTATGGGGGATTTGCCTATTTTGGGTAAGCCTGCTTTATGCTAGTTTTGGATGCCTCCTTATGCATTCGACCTATTGATGTATTCTATATATTCAGCAACCTATGATATTATAGGGTTGGCTATTGTACACTGATTTAATATGATTTTTTGTTACAGCTCCATTTTCAGTCTCCATTGTTGACAATTTTGCATGATCAATTGTAATTTGTTGTGAGTGAAATTAATCTATTGCTGGTCAGAATTTCTACAATGTGCATGCACATGCATATTCATATGCATTGTGCATTATCTCTTAATATACCTACTAATGCATATACATTCAACTATCATGTACATAAAGAAAATATAAATATATCAGCAAGAGAAGAGATTAGGAATTATCCCTTTCCAATTCCTCATCACAACATGGAATTTCCTCTTCCATATATTATAGTTGTTCTAATTCATGGCCTCTATTATTTTTCGATGTTTCCTTATGGAGATCATTCTCTAGTTTCCGGTACAACCACCTACCAACCTTATGTAGCATTCATTGGTAATTACAACTCCATGCACTCTATTCATAGTGTGTTGCTACTCCAATTGCTTTGGCAATTCTAGCTATGTCTAACTTGACCTTTCTTGGATTTCCTATGAATTAACAATGTTGCAATTAATTCCATTCCATTTCCATACAGAGCATTTTCAAGCTCCATTATATGTACTTGGGCCTCATTCAACTATAATTCTTTCTTTCCTTTCCCATGGAGATATTTTCCACAATTGTGAACCACACAACAAATTCACACATGACAAGGTCTCATTGCTTGATTAGAAGCCTTTGCATGTCAACCATTCTGTCACTATCATGAACCATATGGCATGTTCACATACTAGACTATACTAGTCCCTTCATGTAATCTTCTTCTCATTCTTAGGATTTCGCGTAATTTAATTTCCATGCATTCTAGGGACTACCCTATTGATATTTTTTGTCAAATCAAAGGCACATGTAGTTTTCTTCTTGAATCCTAGAGGGATGAGAATTCCTCAGTCAAATTTTGATTGTGCATCATTGTTCCTCTATGGATATAATTTTGAAAACCTTTCCCCATGCTTCATTATTATCTAAGACTTGAAAATTACATTCTCCCAAAATTGTTGATTTTCCCAATTATGCACTTTCTCCATAGGTGTACTTAGCCTCAGAGGCCAACTTCAACAATTCATAGAAGAATATATAGAAAGGAATAGAAAAAAATTATGTCAGGGAATTCAATACATATAATAAGGATCACCCATCATATTTCATATCTCCAATTCGATGCACTAGTCAACTTTGATAAAATTTTGGGTTTGATTACTTTTAATTTTTCATTTTTTCTCGAATTTCAATTTTCACCAAAATTTGCTATCTCCTGGACCAAGCATTTTTGGAAAAACTTTATTTAATGAAATTTTTAATTTTTTATGATTAGGTGAAATGTAGAGCTCAAAAATTTCTTGAATCCATCATTTAAGGTAACTTTTACCTTTTTCAAGCTATTCAAAATCCCCAAAAAGTGCTTCGGAATAGTGCATTTTGCCCTTCTTTTGCACCTCAACTTCACATCCTTTGGAATTTGTCTCTAATATTCCAAATTTAGCCATGTGTCTAGTCCATGGACATGCCATAACAACTTAGGCCCAAACTGATCTCACATCGGTCCTCAAGACACTGATTTGTAAAAGTCACGAATTCAAAATTTTTCATCAAATTAGAGCTGGACGGGCTCAGTATTCTCACTAGTGCTTTTGCGACCTTTGTTAATGGTGTCTGATTTTGAGCCAAACTGCTCTTTTTATGGATGAATTTTTTTTCAAACTTTAGACATTTTTTTTATCCTCGAACATCGATCTGCCGATACTAATTTTTCTAATCCTTTCCAACTTTTC
Organism: Pseudotsuga menziesii; assembly: GCA_001517045.1. Taxonomy (NCBI): domain Eukaryota; kingdom Viridiplantae; phylum Streptophyta; class Pinopsida; order Pinales; family Pinaceae; genus Pseudotsuga; species Pseudotsuga menziesii. The sequence goes on along the minus strand of LPNX010996776.1, from coordinate 25,526 downwards.
CAATTGGAAAATAAAAAATCAGAACACACAATTGATCTATAAAAGTCCATTTTCGACTTCCCAACTCTGACTACTATCTTCCATATGTCAGGGGTTGAAATTTATAAGTGAAAATGTTTCCTCCATGAAACCTTCTCGACCTCTTGAATCCAACTACTATATTTCGTATGTTGGAAGTCAAAATTCAAAAATCTAGAATGACTTACAAAAAATACTATAATGACGACCTCTTGACTCTGAATACTACCTTTCATACATCAGGATTTGGAAGTCAGAAGCGCAAAATTTATTCTTTCAAATAAGACTACCTCTACTTGATCACGACTTTGACTACTACCTTTCCTACATCAAGAGTCAGAATTCGGAACTCTACCACTTCATTACTTTCACAGTCTGGATCCTCTACTTTCACTATCAACACCTCGGTGTCTACACTTTAGCGTTGACACCAACAAAACGATATTTCCATGAACAACCTGTCAATTTCGACATAGACACTTCAACGTTAGCACCTTGGCACTATCCAAATGATAATAATAGACAAACCTTCCTCCCTTATGAATCTAATTTCAGAAGTTGGAAGTCGGCAAGATGCCCATGTTATTGATATCTTTCACATTCAAAGTCCATTTTTGATGAAACAAGATTTGTTGGAAAGCTCTCGGTGAGCTCTATAAAATGGTGTTCTCCTCTACAATGTTTGAAGACTTTTATTTTTGGTCATCAATTTAACCCAGAATTTTATCCAAAACTGCTTGGTACTTCTTGTGCATTCCTGACTTTCTTCCTATAGGTGTGGATTCCAGCTCAAACATGCCCAATGTTGAAACCATTGGCTCTGATACTACTCTATCACGTTCCCTCCCATCAATCCGAACAATGGAAGGAACATGAATGATGTATGGGTTGTTATATCCCCCCCCCATGGGGAAATTTTCAAATTTAATAACATCTAAATGCTTCTGTAGGTGCATAAATACAAATACAACAAAAATAAATTTATTTACACACACAACATGCTTATACTAGCATGCTCATCACATGCATAAAAATTAAACCATGCACACCAATAAAATTCATTTTCATACTAGTGACATGCATCTAATTGAATAGTTCATACTGCATTGGCTCATTCAGTTAGACACAATGAACAGTCATTCATATCACATAAGCTTGGCATAATAAGAGATAACAGTAAAAACTTATCTTTTAATAGAAAGTGTCCAAGAAACTGGATATGGAATAACAATGTTCCACCCAGCCATATGTCTCTTTCCAACCTATATTATTTCAGTTGAGAGATCACCCCTAAGCGGGGATATGTATCCACTAAGGAGGAATTACTTAGGCTCATTAACAACCATAAGTACAAATACTTATGCTAATCCAACACATAGCTGGGTTTGTAAAGAAAGTAGGGATGCAGGGAAGGAGGTTGCTGAGTTAGTAATATCAACCACAGAGCTATAGGAACTCAATTAACCTCATCCAACCTTGTCACCCACAATACCTACCACACAGGAGGGTCCCCTTCACCGGATACGTAGTACCTCAAGCAACCACTTCCCTCTTGTTCTCTTCAAGATGGCATAGACAAGTACAAGATGCTAAATCTTAAGAGATTCTTTCCTTCACTGGATTTATCAAACCATTCCAACCTTTGATCTCTCTCCCTCTGTAATCCACTCTTATATTTTTCCAAATTTCGACCATGTGACTGTTAACCATGAAATTCCACTTGCAGGATTCCAAATATGGGTCTTCCTATGGATTTTCCATGGGGGGGTTCAGTTGGTAGGAAATATCCTATCATGTCATTTCATATTGGGTAATAAACTATGATAAGGAGATGAGAAAATATATTTCCCTATATTAAGGGGCCAAGGGAGCTTAATTATGTTATATGGAAATACAAATATTTAGGATATATTTTATTACATTTTTTGTATAAGCGATGGAGGGGAGGTAAAGGTAAAATACTATAAATATAATAGTTAGGATGATATCCTAAGTATTAATTTAATGTCTTCGATGGGATGTAATAAAAAGGAAAACAATGTAAAAAATTTCACTTTCGTAGTCTAGGAACTATCATTAGAGTGNAAGAATTAATAAAATAATAGTTAAAATAATAAAATAATATTTATTAATTTTGGAGGAAGAAAAGAAAAAACTACTTTTTTTGTTTGTATTTTTGACATATATCCCCAACGAGTACCCACTTGGCATACTTTTGACGGACCCCACTACCCCAAAAACAAGAAATACCTGAAAAAATGTGATGATGACATCATCATCACATTTTTTCAGGTATTTCTTGATTTTGTGGTAGCGGGGTACATAAAAAGTAGGCTGAGTGGGTACTCGGCTCTCTTGATCGAAATTTGAGTAAAAACACGAGGAGATATGTCGAAAATACAAACAAAAAAATTTGTTTTTTTTATGATACCTGTCCCCAAATTTATATTAAAAAAGTGTTTAATACTTATACAGTATTTCAAATTTAAAGCAATTTCATTAGCTAACACATGATGACATGGAATTTGAATCAAAGTTAAAAGGCCCATTTTGAGTTAAAATTTCCTCTAATGGTTGCATGGATAATAATAATCCAAATTAAAAACACTAGTCCATGTTTATGGACTCAAGTCCATTTAGACATATTGACATTAATGTTTTATGCTCTCATTTCAATCCTTGGAATCATGTAAAAAAGTTATCACACTATATTGTAATTGTTTTATTAACATAGCATGGGATGCATTACAATACAAGAGCCATGAGGTGGAAATGTCCTCAACATTTCCACTTTCCTATTGCAAGGGAACATATGTTTTAGGAGAAACAAGAATAAGTTAATAGATAAGGGAGAGTTACTTGTGCAAAGTAGTGAGAAATTGATCGAAGTCAACATGAACAACTCTCTCCTTCTCCATGAAGCCGAGATGAACTCACAATTTCCCTGTAAGAGGAGGTCAAGTGTTCTGTTTGTCATCATTGGTTCCCTATACTACTTTGTTGCAATGAAATATTGCATTATACTTCACCTTGAATCTGCCATTTTTAATCCTACAAGTGCCAGTTAGGATTAATTAATTAATCCTCCCTTTACCACCATAGTTTGTTTGTATTTTCCTATATTAGGAGGCTATTTCCACTTCACTAGTGCTAAGGGGTACTCATTTCGGGCCCACATAAAACTTGATGTGTCTGTCTGCATGAGTTTAGGACCTCCAGAGGCCAATCCCTATAATTTAGGAACCCACTTTGAGTGCCACCAGCAGTCACTAATAGTTGACCCTAGTCGATGTTAAGCTATGTTCAGTTATGCTTCGATTCCCATCATTTAGTTCATCTTAAGTTAGTCTAGCGCTAGTTTTCATGATTTAAGGGAGGCTCGAAGCATTTTATCACCTACCTAGATCAATTAACTAGTTGTGAACTGATTCAGTTTTTCGGAGTTGCATTAGTGAGCTCTAGTGGTGATTTTCCTACATTGAGTTAGCACTGGAGTCATTCCAAGTTGGTGAATTTGAATCCTACCTAAGGCATTCAAATTTTTCCTATTGGAACATCATTTTATTACATACAGGTTAATGATAATGGATGTGATGTTATGCTGGAAAAATTGGTCTCCATGTGTGTGCAATTTTTCCATGAATGTTTGATCAGTGTATACTGAATTATTCTCTCTCCTTCAACCTTCTTTCACAATTGAATTCTATCATGCCTAAACATCCTCATCTTTCCAATATTAAACATGGTATAAAATTAGGTGTCTAGGTGAACTTCAAACCTTGGAAACTTCCATTGATGCACCATAAGCGACTGGGTTCCATATAATTCTTGGTATCCTTTCCTTGCTCCCTCTGGATCATGTCTAGAGAAGTCTAGCCAGGTGTGATGCACCCATAGAAAGTGCACATATCAAAGTGGAGAGTGTTTTAATTGGTTTGATTTTGAATTGAAGTGTTTTGCAAGTGAATTGAATATTTTCTGAAGCATTAGATATTCCTTGAAGTTGTAAGATGGAAAATTCAATGGCTTTGACTTTTAGAATCCTCACATCTTTCAACTATCTTGATTGGAGGGATGCTATCCAGATAGTCTTTTGCAACAAGGGTCTGTATAGGGTCACCATGGGAAGAGAGGTCAAACCCCAACAACCTCTTGAAAATTTGAAGTCTCTGAACAAGATGGATGAATGATTTGGATTCATGTGCATCCACATCTCCAGGGAATTACTCTTCCATATTGATGGAATGAAAACTCCAAAGGAAGCATGGGATAAACTTGAATCCTTGTTTGGAAAGTAGGATGAGATGAGGGTATACATTCTATAGAATGAGTTGATAGCACTACAACCCATGAACTTTGAAAGTATCCAACAATTTTTCTCAAAATTCAAATCTCTTGTCATGCAATGCAAGCAGTGTGGTATTGATATGAAGGATGAGTAATTGGTGCTCTCTATCATGAGAAAACTTGGCACAAAATTTCTCATTTTTCATATCCACCTTTCACTCTGAGAGAATTACAACTCCTCATTGGTGAATTCCATCCCTTGATGCCTTCACATAATCTCTTAATCGGGAACAAGACAAGCTGATATAGATGGAATCCCTCAGAGCCTCCACAAGTCAATCTCTCTTGGATGGGGAGACAAAGAATGCATAAGTAAGGAGGAAGAAGAAAGGAAAGGATAAGAAGAACACTGAATTTAAACTTAAAGAATAGTTTGATCCATCAAATGAAGCCTCAGGCTCTATGAAGGACAAAAATCAGAGGTTTGACAAGGGAAAGTGCTCCTACTATAAGAAAGGAAACCATACAGAGAAAGGTTTTATGAACAAGACCATATATTAGATGTAAGGAATCCTTTAACAACACAATATTTCCCTCCCTGAAGGCACACAGAAGGATGAATCTGGAGACAAGATTGAGTATCATGAGAAATACCATGCATTAAAGGCTATATTTTCAAAATATCATGCCTTCCTCATTGATACAGGAGCCTCCAATCACATGGTTGTATCCAAATAATCATTCTCTTCTTTACAACTTACTAATGGTCCAAGTATTCACATGGGAGATGACACTCAAATCCAAGATAAAGGGAAGGGTTCAATCAAATTAGAGCATGGAGTGTTCAAGAATGTCACCTATGTGCCCTGATTAGCAACAAATTTGTTGTCTGTATATCAGATGACTCATACAGGATCACCAAAGCGAGTTGTATTTGGTCCTCAGTCAGTGGAGATCTCGGATATCTCAACTAGGAAGATAATAGTGAACGATGTTGCAAATGATGCCTCGCAAGGCATATGAATTCTCACACTTTATGCCATACTCAGATCTAGTGCAATCTTAGGTGCCATTTGAAAGGGAAGGTAAATTCAGCATACCTAATCCTTTTGCATATGATAATGATTCCATTAATGTTTCATATTTAGAGTTCGAAGCAAAGGACCAAGTTGAATAATTTTTTGGAATTGAATATGAAGTCCAATCATATCTAGATCCAGATCCAATCCCTACTCCCAATCCTAGGCCTGAATGGGCTCAAAAGGTTAATGAGGCTTCTGGGAACATGACTGGAGAGTCATCTAACAAGAGGATAACAAGATCTTGGTTTAAAAATGAGATCCTTGCACCATGTCAAGAAAACCCACTTCTCCTAGAAAGGTGATACAAACTCCTAGAGAGATGCTTCATGATGGTAAGGTCTAATCAACAGTTATTCTCACTGAAGAATAATGATACATTGGATCAATTCACTCTACCCATAAAAAAGAGACAAAAGAAACTTTCTACATGACAAAATGGAAGGAAAAATATACATGGTAAGGACTAAGGGGTACACTAATTCTATCTTGAAATGAAAACTGAGGAATCCATTGTATGGGATCATGCAATTCCCTAGGACATGGAATCCCAAGTTCAACTCTTCCATACTGTCAAAGAGGTTCGAAAGATGCAAGATTGGATGCAAAAGAAGCAACATTTATTCTCCTATTTGTCATAAGGTTGGAAGAAGGTGGAGAGGATGACATGCACTGTACCAGGGAACTAGTGCACACAAGGACCATGACACTGCATTTCTTCTCCACATATATGCAGATTGTAGAATATTTCACAATTTTTTTACTTAGGAAGAAATATCTTGCTATAAGGGCTTGATTTAGTTATTGTTCCTAGATTTCCTGCTTATTTTGAGGGGGGGGGTTCCCATGAGGCTTTCCCCATCTCCTCGGTTTGTTAAGCAGTGATTTTTTCATTTAGATTGTATGGGTGACATTTGGTCTTAGTTTCCAGGGACGAGGTTATCCAAGTTAGGATTAAGGGAGGTTAAGAGGATTAATTAATCAATCCTCCCTTGACCACCATAGTCTATTTGTATTTTTCTAGCTTAGGAGGTTATTTGCACTTTACTAGTGTCATGGGGGACTCATCTAGGGCCCATATAACACTTGATGTGGATGTCTAAAAACACAAAAGGGATAATCAAGCTCATCAGTATTACTGATATAAAAATGATTACATATTTTTATAAAATTCACTCTCCAATATTGAAACACTAGGAATGAATCCATGCCCTTGGAGTGTATCCAATATCAACATTCCTAACATAAAATAAGACCAGAAAGGTGTGCATTCCTTTTTTATGTGTGCCATGTAGGCCATAATTAAAACTCAAGCAATTTGTTTTGCATACTAATTTCTATAATTAGACATTCATGTTTTCTTGTAATGGTCACAAAATACTTATGAGTTCGCAAATGTCTTTTCCTTTCCCTTTCATGAGGAATGGGGATCCCTTCTTTGAGATAAGAGTCCGTCACAATCCCTTCACTGACCTAGTAGTACCTCAAGTTTTTTACTCCAATTCATTTTGTGTTTCATATATAAAGGTCAACACATTCCCCACTATCATAATTTTATCATGTCACCTATGTTATTTACTAACAAGCAGTTCACATGAGACATTATCAGAATTTACAATTGCATTTCACCCCGAAACCCATTTCAACCATGTAATTATTCCCATGGTGTTTGGATTCTATGGGCCATAGTGTGTGACTTCCTACAATGCATCCTCTTGATGTAATTCACAAGCATCCATACCATCAATCATATTTAATAATTTAATTCAAATCAAGTTTAATAATTATGTCTTCTATAGAATTGAATTTTTACACGACCATGAGCTTTATGCCCATATTTCTTGGCTTCAACAATTGGAATACGTTTCCATTCATAGCATGTACCAGTCACTATTTCCTAGGGTGTTCACCTACCATGCCTTGACACAATGCATCTTAACATGTGTACTCACATATGTGCATTCAAACACAAGATTTGCAAAACCTTTTATCGCACAATGTCGCAATGTACCTCTACATTGATTCATGGATACCATAATGCCATGTCATGCATCCCACCATGATTTTTTGGGAGGTATACCTAAGTCCTCCACAAAATACCCATCCATATTGCCAATCACTTGGTTTCCTACATGGGTTCCTTCCTTATTCACCCAAACACAATAGTAGGAGTTCAATGACTCCCTGCTAGTTGAAAAATAGGTTCCATCCCATATTAACATTGATAGGGAGTTCATGGAATACTTGTGCAATTCTATATGATTCACAACCCAACATCCTCATGGTCTTACAAATGACATGATATTATTTCTTATGAATGCATTTGAATTTTTAACAATAGCATGGTATAAGGTTCCTTTCCCTTACTACCCCATTCATCACTATTCCTGATGGAATTTAATTCACATAAATGGATTCAATATTACATGCATACCATTTTATCATGAGTAAAATGTGGCTAAAGAGATTCCTACCCAATCCCTTTTATCACTCATGCAGTCAGCATAAACAACTATTACATGCATAGTTTCCATTAACATCCTTGATGTTACCTTATCAGTTTTCCTCTTACCGTGGAATACACATTCCTTCCACCAACCTATTGATCAACTATTTATTTATTCATCAAATTTTCATAAGTTTGTTGGTCACATGCAAAAACATCCTCAACATCTTCAGCCATGCTTATATTATTTGTGATCCTACAACCATTAGAAACAACATTAATTATCATCAACCACAATAATCATTATTAGTATATCATTGCATATGTAAAACCCCACTACTTTTTCCAATATGCAACATCATGTGCATGCACATGCATATTCATATGCACTATGCATTATCTCTTAATATACCTACTAGTGCATATACATTTCAACTATCTGAATTTGCACTTATGGAATTTCTATGCCATGATATCATGTACATAAAATAAAATATAAATATATCAGCAAGAGAAGAGCTTACGAATTATCCCTTTCCAATTCCTCATCACAACATGGAATTTCCTCTTCCATATATCATAGTTGGTCTAATTCATGGCCTCTATTATTTTTTGATGTTGCCTTGTGGAGATAATTCTCCAGCTTATTATACAACCACCTATCAACCTTATGTGCATTCATTGGAAATCACAACAACTCTCCATGCAGTCTATTCATAGTGCACTATTGCTCCAATTTCTTTGGCAATTCTGGCTATATCCAACTTGACCTTTCTTGTACTTCCTATGAATTAACAATGTTGCAATTAATTCCATTCTAGTTCCATATGGATTATTTTCAAGGTCCACTATATGTACTTGGGCCTCATTCAACTATGTGTCTTGGTTTCCTTTCCCATGGAGATATTTTCCACAATTATGAACCACACAACAGATGCACACACCATAAGGTCACATTGCTTGATTAGCATCCTTTGCATGTCAGCCATTCTGTCACTATCATGAACCATATGGCAGGTTCACATACTAGATTGTACTAGTACCTTCATGATAGCTTCTTATCATTCTTATAATTTCGCATAATTTGATTTCCATGCATTCTTGGGACTGCCCTATTGATATTTTTTTGTCAAATCAAGGTCATAGAAAATTTTCTACTTGAATCATACAAACATGAGATTCCTCATTCAAATTATATCTTTGCATGATTGTTCCCCCATGGATAATATTTCCAAAACCTATCCCCATGTTTTATTTTGATCTAATACCTAAAAATTACATTCTCCCAAAAATGTTGATTTGCCCAATTATGCACTTTTTCCGCGGGTGTAATTAGCTTCAGAGGCCAACTTCAACAACTTGTAGAAGAAGATCTAGAAAGAAATAAAAATAAATTTATGTCAGGAGAAGTTAATACATATAATAAGGATCAATAGTCATCTTTCAGATCTCCAATCCGATTCACCAATCAAATTTTATAAAATATCGAGCTTGATTACTTTTAACTTTACATTTTTTCTCAAATTTCATATTTCACCAAAATTTGCTATCTCTTACACCAAGCATTTTTGGAAAAACTTTGTCTAATGAAAGTTGTATTTTTTGATGAGTAGCTGAAATGTAGAGCTCAAACATTTCTTGAATCCATCATCTAGGGTCACTTTGACCTCTTTTAAGCTATTCAAAATCCTCAAAAGGTGCTTCGGAATAGTGTATTTTGGCCTTTTTTCACACCTCAACTTCGCATGCTTTGAAATTGGGCTATGATCTTCCAAATATGGCTACATGTGTGATCCATGGATATGCCATAACAATTTCATCCAAAACCTAGATCCCATCGACCCTCAAGACACTGATTTGTAAAAGTCATGAATTCAAAAAAAATCGTCAAATCAGAGCTAGATGGGATCAGTCTTCTTACTATATATTTTGTGAGCTTCGTTAATGGTGTTTTATTCTGAGCCATACCCCTCCTTTTATGGATGAAATGATTTTAAAACTTTATAATTTTTTTATCCTCAAACCCCAATGTGACGATCTTGAATTTTTCCAAGCCTTTCCAACTTTTCCAATTGGAAATCAAGAATCATATTGCACAATTGAACTATAACCATCCATTTTCGACTTCCCAAATCTGACTACTATATTCCATACACCAGGGGGTCAAATTTCTTTTATGTTAATGTTATATTAAATTTCTTTCTAATCGTAGTTCATATTAGTGGTATTAAAGAAAACTATAATCTATTAGTTTTTTGATGAATTTTCTCCATGAGTTGAGGATTTAGAAAGTTGGGCCTTGAGCTAACAAATCATGTTGAAGATATAATTCACATGCCCAAATGGAAACCTTTTTAATGTTTACGGGCTCATGTATTGTTTAATAAATTGATTTTTTCCATTTTTAATAAATTAAAATTTAAGATTGTTGTGTATGGTTCTCACCTCGAACAAAACTTTTTTTCCTTGTTGTCACACCATAATGGAGAATATTTGTATACAAATTATACTCATGGTAGAAATAAACACATGCTACCTGTCTCCACTTTTACTTTGTAATGTATATAGTTATGCTTTGAGTGTCTCTCATGAATGAGATGAATTCCACATGAAAACCATATTCATGCAACAAATCTAATCCTTCCTTTTCTTTTGAGGTAACCTTTTAATTGTTTTAAGGAATTTCAATCTTTCTTCTTTGAAAAAGAAGTGCAATACAAAATGACGAAAATTCTAAAAACCATTTTATATGAAAAAATTCTTAAAACCATTTTAGTACCTTCATAGTCCAAAGTGGCAATTCTAGCTTTTAGGACCCTCATTTGCTTCACATTGATTTAATGGAATATGGATCTAAGTAATCAACCATGTTGAACTCAATACCATATTTCTTTGTGCATGACTTTGCATAAGTGCTTTGATATCCAATATGGAAACTCTAACTAACCATTAAGAAAAATCCAACATTCTCAATATCTAACATCTAATATAAAAAAGCTAGAGAAAGAGAGAGTCAAGATTTTTATCACAAAGTGATAATAAAAAGTTAAAAACATAAGGTGATCCTTACAAAAACATAGATTTGACCATGAAAAACATACAATATATATAAGGTAACTAATTAATTCTTGTAGTATATAATATTAATAAGGTAACTAATCAATGTTTGTGGTTTATAATATTAATAAGGTAACTAATCAATGTCTGTAGTATATAATATTAATAAGGTAACTAATCAATGTTTGTGGTATATAATATTATATTCAAATAGTTTATGGTATATAATATTATATTTATATGGAATAATAAAATGTTAAAAAATGTGAAGCTTACTTTAATTGGTTATAAAGTATCATTGTTTTTGTTAGGTAGTTAAGATATATATATACACTGCATAAATTTGGAATATGTAATATTCGACTCTTAGGTTTAAGTTACTGTATTAAAGATGCAACATGGTTTTAAATTTTAATGACCTTTGACATTTTTTTAATATTCATTCTATAAGTATTGTTGGAAGCCAATTTATCCTAGTTAACATTATCCATTAATTTATACAATTAAGAATGTAGGCTATTGAATCTTATAGTTGGTCGTGTTGTGTCACTTTTTTTTTATGAGAATTGGCTATATGCCCATGATTATAGGTAGTGTGAATGCTTACATGGGCCCTTGACTATTTTACGACATCGTTTAAGGATTAGTTGATTAACTTGGGTAATAGCCTTTTTTAACTTGGTTAATAGCCTTAATTAACTTGTTTGCTTATCCTTATTTTTAATCAATGGGGAATCCACCAAAAGTATTTGCAGCTCTTTATATATTTGAAATATGCATCATCATCTTGGATAAAAAGAATATTACTTTATTTTTTATTAATGTGTTTTTAAATACAAATATGTTTCATGTTCTTGATTAATTGCCATGATTGCAGAAAAAATTACATATTTTTTCTCTTTTAATAACTCAAAGACAAAAACAGTCCTAAGTATGAATTTATCAAATGCACTTGCATGAGTATCTATTTAGACTCTTCATTATATAACTTGGATCTTCTTTCTACAACAAAGAACAATGCCAGGGACATTGCCACCTCGTGGCTCTTATTTATTGTTTGATATTTTTAATTAAAATTTGTTGGATTGTTTTATATTTCTCCCAAGTGTTATTTAATTTCCATATTATACATTTTATTTTATTGCAGTTTTACAAATAATTTTATTTATTTATTTAAAATTTCAAATTCAAAATAAAATATGTTTTTTACCAACAAGAATTTTAATTCTAATTTGGAGCAATTTATTTTTCTTAATGACTATATTTTATTAACAATTTTTTTTTATATATTTATAGATTTATCGAACATTTCCTTTTCTATCTTACAATTTTGGAAAGAACCACGATGATGGGTGGAAGAACCATGTGAAACGTTAGTTTCAAAATTATCTGACACATTGTAGACCAGAAATTAGAAAATTTGTTGTCTGTATATCAAATGAATCATACATGCTCATTAAAACGAGTTGTATTTGGTCCTAACTTAGTGGATATATCAGATATCTCAAGTGGGAAGCTAATAGAGAAAGGTGTTTCAAACCATGCTTCCAAGGAATATTAATTCTCACACTTTCTACCATACTCAGATCAAGTGCAATCTCAACTGCCATTTGAAAGGGAAGGTAAATCCATCCTATTAATCATTTTGCATATGATAATGTTTCCATAATATTTCATATTCAGAGTCTGAAGAAAAGGACGAAGTTGAATCAATTTTTTGAATTGAAGATGAATTCCAATCATATCTAGATCTAGATCCATTCATTACTCCTGATACTAGTCCTGAATGGGATCAAACGATTATTGAGGTTGCTGGGAACAAGGCTAGAGAGTCATCTGAAAATAGGAGAATAATATCTTAGTTTCAAAATGAGAGCCTTGCGCTATGTAAAGCAAACCCACTTCTTCCATAGAGGTGCTACAAATGGCAAGGCATGATCAACAGTTCTACTCACTGAAGAAAAAGGAGACATTGGATCATGTCACTCTTCCTCCAGAAATAAGAGAGAAAATAAAATTTCTACATGACAAATTGGAAGAAAAAAATTGCATGGAAAGGCCTAGGGGTACACTTATTATCTCTTGACATGCAAGCTGAGGAATCCATTGAATGGGCTCATGCAATGCCCCAAGACATGGAATCCCAAGTTCAACTCTTCCATATTCTCAAAGAGGTTCGAAAGATGAAATATTTGTCGCAAAAGCAGCAACATTTATTCTCCTATTTGTCATCAGGTTGGAAGAAGGTGGCGAGTCTCACATGCCCTGTACCAGGGAACTAGTGCACAGAAGGAAAATCACAATGCATTAATGCTCCACAGAGATGTAGACTACATAAATTTTTCATAGTTTTTTTACTCATGAGGAAATATCTTAGTGTGAAGGCTTGATTTAGTTATTGTTCCTAGCCTTCCTTCTTATTTTGAAGGGGGTGGGTTCCCATGAGGTTTTCCCCATTTCCTCGGTTTGTTAAGAAGTCATTTTTTTATTTAGATTGTATGGGTGAACTTTGGTCTAAGTTTCCAGGGCCCAGGTTGTCCAAGTTAGGATTAAGGGGGTTTGTTAGGATTAATTAATTAATCCTCCCTTGACCATCATAGTCTATTTTTCTTTTCCTAGATTAGTAGGTTATTGCTACTTCACTAGTGCCATGGGTGACTCATATAGGATCCACCTAACACTTGGTGTTCCTGTATGCATGAGTTTAGGATCTCTAGAGACAAATCACTATAATTTAGGAACCCAATTTGAGTGTCACTAGAAGTTGACCCTAATCGGTGTTCAATTATGTTCAGTTATGATCTGATTCCCATCAGTTAGTCCATATTCATTTATTCAAGCTCTATATTGCACGATTTAAGGGATTTTGAATGCATTTTCTCACCTACCTAGATCAATTAACTAGGTTTGAATTGATTAGGTTGTCCAGAGTTTCATTAGTGAGCTATAGTGGTGATTTTCCCACATTGAGTTATCTCTACAGTCAGTCCAAGTCGATGAATTTGAATCCTACCTAAGGAATTCGAATTTTCCTATTGTAACACCATTGTATTGCATACACGTCAATGATACTGCATGTAATGTTATGCTGAAAAAATTGGTCTCCATGTGTGTGCAATTCTTCCATGAATGTTTGATCAGTGTATATTGAATCCTTCCTCTCTGCTTTAACCTTATTTCACAATTGAATTCATGCAGGCCTGAAGATACTCAACTTTTGAAAATTAAATAGTTCATAGTGAGAATACATGTGTTTATATTTATTCCTACATATGTCTGATGCAAAAATTCTATGGAAGTGTGTCCTCATAATTTTTTTTCTATACTTTATAAGTGCTCATCCTCTCATGAGATGAGCATAAGCGCTACAAGTGTAAGGTGTAGCGTACATGAAACCCAAATCCAAGGTATCTGGAATCTGTGAAATTAGCAACAACTCCCTCAAAGATAAAAGTTGTTATCCAATAAAAGAATGTGAATATGCATTGATGGTTGATATTTGCAGGTTTCAACATTTTTATTTTATGAAACACATTGCACTATACTAATGTTTCTCTCTTTAAAATGGTTTTATTCATTCTATTTCTCTTTTACTAATGTTATTTCCTTTAACCAAAGTTTGATCAACGTCTAGAGCATAAAACAAATGAAACAAACCAGCCCCACCATGTGCATAGGAATCTTCTTAATATTGTGATTTTTGAATGAATATCTCTCTTTATACATGGATGAAAAGACTAATGTAAGAACACTTATCAAAACTATAATAGATATTAACAAAACTCTACGTGGCATATTAACCAATTAAAAGTTTGCATTGACATCCAGCCTACACTGTAATTGTCATGGCTTATCATGTGCCAACTGCTATAAGCAATTTGAATTTAACAATTAAGGGAGTTAATAAAGTAATAAATTTATTAAGTAAGTTTATAATGTTCAATGACAAATTCATGGTATATTTGACATCAAGACACACAAACATATAAGTAATTTCAAGATAAGCATCTTACACTTCTTTGTTACAAAGGCAATGACCAAAGCTAGTTACACAATCATAAGGGGTGATTCAAAGGTCAAACAAAAAATTGTTTCTTATATGACATGGTCCACATGTCATGACCAATTCAGTTAGAAAGTATGCATTTTAGTTCCAGATCTACTATCATACTTGGAACTTCATCCTATTTTCAATGTGGAACTACCATAACCTTATAACACAACATTGCTAGACGAGTCTACACTATAAATAGAGACATAAATTTACATCAATCCAAAATTTAGTTCATTTATAGATTAGGACCACATCATAGAGATAAAGGTTAATCATACATAGAGTAAGTTAATACCCCTTTGTTATACATTGTCCATTTAAGTTAAAAAATCACTCAAGTAAGGTTGTTTATCACATATCAAATTGAAAAAAAAGTTTATATATTTATATGTAGGTGCAAACTTAACACAGTTCAAATCAAACAATGTCAAGGCATAAAATCTAGTAGTATCTAAATTCCCAACAACAATGGAAAAACAAACATCAAAGTAAATTTGAACCTCAATGCAAGAACAACTTAGATCTCTAAAGAAATTTTGAGCTCCAAAACTTAGATTCTCCACAAGCTTACTAAATATTAGATTCAAAATAATTTTTACATTTTTATGCATACACATGTTAAATGTATACATTAGGAGTAATTCTCTAGGATTCTTGTGTTGTATCAAGTCAGGAAGTGTTGTATTAAGTTTAGAAACCTGTATTGTATCAAGGTAAGGGACTTGTGTTGTATCAAGTCATGAACTTATGTTGTAATAAGTTAAGGAAAATTGTGTTGTATCAAGTCCTGTTCATGAAAGATGCATGTATTGTGATATTGTGTTGTATTAAGATCAGAATCATGTGTTGTATAAAGATTGGAGTCTTGTGTTGTATCAAGACTGGTCTCATGTTGTATCAAGACTATAGACTTGTGTTCTATCAAAGTCTAGACTTGTGTTGTGTCAAGTCATGGGGATATTCTATGTGATGTGTTGCTAGTCATGGTCACTAGGTTCTATAAGTCTCATCTAGGGATTTTATATCCCTAGAGTGAATTACTTTAGAAAATGATTATATGACCCGAGGTAATACATATGATCATTAGTATGGAACAATTATTCTGAGCATGATATGATAAGATGCTTAATTAATTAATACACATATGGACTGTGCAATATTTAATTAATGATAAATGAGATAAGCATAGAGAAAGATTAATGATTAAAATTTCCCATGTCATACCTTCAGTGAACTCGAATTGCAAAGACATCAGTTAATTCTCAGTTGTGGAAAAACAAGTTTCAGTTAAATAAGGAATCTACTCATTGATTTATGCAAAGATTTTATTCATGGATGGCACTGATTGTGAAGCACTAAAGAAATTCAATTAAAATCCTAACTAATGGTCAACTAGTCAGTTGATGATTGGGTTTAGTTCAATCAATTCACATTCAGTTCAACAAGTTTAGATTCTGTTAAAGACAATTAACACTCAGTAAAAGAAGGAAGGAACATATCTTTTGTATGGGTTTGGCACCAAGTCAAGGAAGGCAATAATGTCTAATGTGAAAAAGTAATTTAAGTGCACACATTGTTCACAGTGCACTAAATCATGCAACCATTCACTACCTTCTCCTTTATATGATTTTAATCTTGTTAATAAAGTTCTATGCACTTGGAAAGGTTGTTACAGTGTTCCTAGTGATCTCTATTCTCTATTGCTGCATTGATATCTCTTATAAGGAAATATTATCATGTGTTCTAAATCATTCTCTACAATTATCTATCATAGTCAAAGAATTGTTGGTTTTTCATCCTCTGTGTTTGGAGGGTTTTCCCAGGGTACATATTGTGTCTTATATATTGAATGATTTATGTGATTGAATTGTTTATGAGATTAACATATGTTGTAATTGATTATCAAAAGTTTTAAAATTCAAGAATCTTCAATTTTTTCTCAAAAATTGACATGGTATCAGAGCAAGGGCATGCAAGAGCTTCTTTTTTCTGCAAACATTCTAAACCTATATGGATCTTGAAGTATTAAGAAAAGATCTTGAATCAATGGCATCAATCTGCTCCCAACCGGAAGACCGAATTGAAGGCACATCAAACTTCAACACATGGAAGGAGAGGGTGATTAACATTCTTAAAGAGCATGATCTTGATTCCTTTATGACCACTATGATCAAAGAACCCACTACAAATGTAGGAAGAATTAATTACAATAAGAATCAAGAAAAGGAAAATAGGATCATATATGAATTCATGAAGGAAAACCTCATGCTAGTGATTACACCATTGAAGATGAAAAAAGAGTGTTTTGACACACTCACAAACTTGAATGAGAAGAAGGACCCTACTCAAAAGAAGGCCTTAAAGAAAAATTTGCGTAACATGAATATGAAAAGAGATGAGACTGTAGCTTCCTTATTCCAAAAGATATCACATGTGAATGATCAACTAGAAAGCATCGACGTGGAGTCAAATGGGGATGACCTTCTTCAAACCGCCATAGATGGACTTCCATCCTCATGGGAGACCTTCTTGGCTGCGGTAAATGGAATAGAAGAACAACCCAAATTTGAAATACTTTAGCATGATTGCATCCAAGAACAGGGGAACATACAAAACACAATGATGTGCACTAAGGAAGAGAATATTTCCCTCATCGAAAAAACGAAGAAAGGGAGGAAGAAATTCTCTCCCAAGAAGTTATTTCATGAAAATAAGAAATATATTAATACAACTTTTGATAAATAAAATATTCCATGTTATTATTGTCAAAAGTTGGGCCACTTTGAATGGAATTTCCATGTAAGGAAAAGAAGAAGGAAGAGTTCATGCTTCCACCGTTGCAGGAGAAACTTATAAGAAAGATACACCCGAGGAGAAAGAGACAAGGAGGGATTATTGCCTTGTCTCTGATTTTTCTAGATCTCTCATCATGGGAGAAGATACATGGCTGATTGATAGTGTTGCTTCCAAGCACATGTCAGGGTTCAAGGGTGTAATCTCTAACCTAAAACACAAACAGTTTGCATTCATGGCATAATTGGGATACAATTACACATATTTGATCCAAGGATTTGGATCCACATCCTTCCAGCTGAGTTTTGGAGATGCACTACATGTGGAGGATATCATTTATGTCCCTGAATTGAATAAGAGCCTACTCTTTGTTTCAGTCCTTGAAGACAATGGATTTCGAGTCATCTTCATGGAGAATCAAGCATACTTATGGTCAAAGAACCAGGACATTGATATTTCTACTTATTGGAGTTCAAGAAGGATGGATTTACAAGGTCCCAGGAACATATATTTAATCTGTGTTACATCATACTATCAACCCATGCAGGCTTTGGAATAGGAGGCTTGTACACCTCCACTTCAAGAAACTCCCAGGTTTGCAATGAATGGTGAAAGTTATTCCTAGTTTTGATTTTGTACATGATGTTGTTTGTCAGGGTTGTGATTTAGGAAAGAATGTTAAAAATAAGTTTCCTAGCATCCATACTAGATATAAAGGAATCTTATATTTAGTGCACTCATATGTATGTGGGCCCATGTAATTCCCTTCCCTCAGTGGACACCTTTACTATTTATTGTTCATTGATGATTTCTCCTACAAGGATTGGATTTATTTCATGAAATCCAAGAGTGAAACCTTCAATAAGTTTCAAGAATATAAATCCTTAGTAGAGAATAAAAAAAGTAGGCATATCCATTCCCTAAGGTCTAATAATGGTGGATAATTTGAATCAAATGCTTTTAATGAGTTTAGTAGTGATGCAAGGATATGTAGACAATTAAGAGTTCCTTACAACCCATAATAGAATGGGGTTGCAGAGAAGAAGAACATAACTGTTTGTGAGGATACAAAATCCATGTTACATGATCAGGATCTGTCTTCTTATTTGTGGGAAGAAGACACTACTACAATAGTGTACATACATAATAGAAGTTTGCATGCAATTCTTGATGAGAAAACACCTGAAGAGGTGTTCACAGATGTGAAATCAGACATTTCACATCTTTGGATATTTGGATGTATTGTGTCTATTCACACACCAAAATAAAAGAGAAACAAGATGGAACATTCTAAAAATAAGTGAACTTTTGTGCGATACAATGACACCTCCAAGGAATTGAGAATATATGTACGTGGTGAGAGACATGTTGATATTAGTCAGGATGTTACTTTCCATGAAGAGGAAACATTCAACGATCAAAATAGATTGAATGTGATATAGAGACAAATGAGGTTGAGGCTCCTATATCAGAAGATCATGATGATGATTCGTCCCTTTCTGATGTTCAGAGGGAGAATCCTACAAAACATGTAGAGCGATGAACCAACTGAACTGGTTGATGGACCTCCTACAAAGAGGAGGTTATTATGGCATCGATGTGTATTCAGAGATGATAAGAAGCTTGGAGCACCAGTGGGATCTTCCATAGAGTGCAAGTATACAGATATGTGTTCAGGATATGTTGCATTGATATGCAACATTGGTGACTCAGATTCTTCATCATATTAAGAGGTTGCAGAGAAGCAAGTGTGGAAAGATGCTATGATAGAGGAATATCATTCTATTCTGAAGAATGATGTTTGGGATATTGTTCCCAAACCTGAGAGGAATTTAGTTGTAACTTATAGATGTATTTACAAGACAAATCATGCCACAGATGGTAGTGTGGACAAGTACAAAACCAGGTTTGTTTCCCATGGTTTTTCTTAGAAATAGGCCACTGATTATGAGGATAATTTTTCTCCAGTGGCCAGGAATACCACTACTATATCTATTATTTCACTTGCATCAGTATTGGGATGGAAGCTTCACTAGATGGATGTGAATATCTCCCTCCTCAATGGCGAGGTTGAGGAAGAGGTTTACATTGAGTAGCCAGAGTCTTTTGTGATACATGGGAAGGAGTCCCATGTGTGCAAGTTGAATAAATCCCTATATGGATTAAAACAACCTCCCAGATCTTGGAATGCCAAAATAGATAATTATCTTCAGAAACTGGGTTTCTTGAAGAATGATGCAGATTCAAACTTGTACTTGAAAGTAGTGGAGAACCAACCTCTGATATTGGTTCTATATGTTGATGATCCTTTCCTCAGTAAAGAGGAAAGAATTATTATTAAGAGTAAGAGGTAAATTACCTCATAGTTTGATATGGAATAATTAGTTCTTATGCACTACTTTCTAGGCCTTGAGATTTGGCAGAGGAATGATGAGATATTTCTATCTTAAGGGAAGTACATTGTGGACATCTTGCACAGATTTGGCATGGTGGATTGTAAATCCATGAATACTCCAATGGATTCCAGCTTTAATTTCTTAAAGATTGTTTGGTAGGATAGTAGGAAGGTTTTTTTGTGGTTAGATTTGTAGGTGTGAATAAGATTCAATGGACTACAATATCATGCATCAAGAAACTCCATCAAACTTCAATAATACAAGAGGTATTATCATCCCTTCCTCCTCTTCTCAAACTCCATGAAATAAATCTTAAGATCTTAGGTTAATTGTGATAATTGGTTTGTATATCTGTCAATTAGGATTCACTTACCCCATAGAAATAGGAGAGTACAACATAACTTCAACTGTAGAAACTCTAGTAACATAATGGTGACTCTACCCTTATCAAGTATATTTGGAAGCTTGCATATAGGTTTAGGTTATCCCTTTGTGAAGATGCATTTGAACCTTTTGCAACCTAAACTTTCCATAAGCATGTGTTAAATTAACCGGATGAACATTTTTTCTTACTACTTTTGTGCTTATCGATTATGTTGTGTATCTTCCTTTGCAGTCACTTTTTTCTCGAGAAACCTACAAACTATTTCTTCCATTTAAGTTGAACCGTTATGTGAGAGAACTATTTGATTAATGTAGTTGAATATAGAACATGATTCATGGTGATTTGTGAATTTTGTGTTGTCACATTAATTGGCATGAAGTAAACCACATTTCCCCTTTCCTACTTAGTCATTGCACCATATTAGATAACTGCATTTACTTGGTTCTATTTAGTCGTCTGTCGGCACATAATCCTGCTTTAGATAGCCAACCCATGGAGGTAACATCTGTAAGAGTGTGCACAGCTAGTTTAGTCCTTGTTTGCAATATGTATATTTTCCTTGGCCTGACCCATGCTCTTGAAAAATAGATTACGATCATGCAACACTCATTCCCTCCCATGTACCATATCATTCTTTATTATATTTTTGAGCTAATAAATGAAAAAATCACTAAAAATAAAAAAATGCAAAAATCTAAAAAGGGGATTACTAAATATATTCATAATTCATCATGGAGAAAATGGAAACAGTTAGTCCTTGTCACACTTGAACATTACACATATCCCTGCATCAGTTATAAGTACACCATTTGCATTTACCTTGTCACACTTGAAGATGTACCAAGAATTTGAACATATCTCCACTGATAGGTTATACTTCCTATCATCTATAGAGATTTTGTTAATTCATATGGAATTGGCGAATTTCATACTGGTTGGATACTCAGTTATTATGTTAACAAGTGTCACTATGCATCATGTAATGTGTTCAAGGGAAGTCAAACCAGTGTTGGCCACTCCTCAAATATTCTTGACCAACCATGTCGTCCTTCCTTGTATCAGTATACAATGTTGGATCTCGTAGATCTACCAAATTATCAGCCTATTGATCTCAGTTTTGTGTCAGTTGATGTGGGATGCGTTAATTCCCTCCTTCTAGTGGATTTATTGCTATCAATGCCAAAACATCATCTAGGAAATGGACCTACGAACCCCAGTGAGTACTTTGGATCTTGCAGTCATCAATGGTAAGTTTCCTCACAAATACCAGTGGGTATACATCAATGACACCTTATTTTTTTATTCTACAAGTGTTCAACTTTATAACATCTATTCACACTTGTCATATTGTACTCAAGTACCTTGGAGTCCATCATCATTATCAGCGGGCCTCCTCACATATGTTAACAGTATACATCAATGACCGATAATCAGATGATGTTTAATTATGCTCGACATCACCTCATTTATTCACATGATATAAACTCATACTATTGTTGGTTTGTATTGAAGACCATGGGAAATACATGTGTATTACTCATCGATGCACTACCCTAGTTGCGTAAGATTAAATTTCCATGTCAAAGTACCATGAAGAACTGGATGTTTTGCACTCATCAAAAGTGCATGTGTTCATTTTTGTAATATTTACTTTTGACACAGATCCATTGTGTATTGTTTGTGGCTATGCTTGTTTATTGTTGAGCATCAGTATACCCACCTTGAGAAGATATTTTATATTTGGGTTATTTCCTTATTTGAATTGCTAGTGCTTTTCAAACTCCTTCGCTAAAGATCTTACTCATTTTCCATCGTTCCCTCATCACCAAAGAGTATCAATATGATGAGTATCATAATGATATCAATGTATTTTGGCCTTCGGAATAGATTCTAACCTCACACATTAGGGGGAATATATTAACAATAAAATTAACACCCTTGAGAGTGATGGTATAAGAATATATTTTTATTTCTCCCACAACATCATGAACATTAGAATTTTGGAACAATTGAGAGCTTTAATCTCTCATCTGACCACTACTTCCACAGAGGAATAAATGTTTAAAGACAAATGTTTCTCTAAAGACGCCAATTCCACGACCAATTAACTGCAAAAACCCAGTTTCTATATCTCATACAGGGGAAAGAATACCTAACACGTGTATTAATTGTCCTCAAAATCTTGAAAATCAAGTTAAATTCCTTAAAAAACTATAAAAATTGGGTTTTTGATGAAAATGATAAAAATTTATGGAAAATTTTTAGTCCCACATTCATGTTTAGTATCTAGGTGCACAGATACCAATTATATATAAGAAATGCATATGAGGTGAATTAAAGGACATGAAGTGAGAGTAAAGGCATGCTTGAGGAATTGAAGACTAGAAATGGATTTTCTACTACAAGGGTTTTTGGGCATCAAAGGCATGGATGGTAGAGGAGTAAGTCTAATAAAAGCAGAAGGAAAGAACCCTTAAGGATTGCAAGTATTTCTCCATTTTCATCTATTTTGAATCAATTAAGTTTTTCCACCAATTCTTGTTCAACTTTTTCCCTCCAACTTTTATTTTGAATTTGAATTGGTAGGAAACTAGATCTAGCTTAAATTTTTTAAAGATTGTTTGGTAGGATAGTAGGAAGGATGTTTTGTGGTTATATTTGTAGGTGTGATGGATATTCAAATGGATTCAAGATCAGCTATCAAGAAACTCCATCAAAATTCAAGGCTACAAGAGGTATTCTCTTCCCTTCTTCTCCTTCTCAAACTCCATGAAAGAAAGCTTAAGATCTTAGGTTAATTGTGATAACTGGTTTGTATCTCTGTCAATTGGGATTCAACCACCTCATAGAAATAGGAGAGTAAGACATAGCTTCACCTGTAGAAAACCCCCTAACAACCAATTCTACATGATATGTAATAAAATATACCCTAAATATTTTAATTTCGTATAACATAATTAATACCCATTAACCCCTTAATATACGGAAATACTTTTTCTGATTTATGTATCATAGTTTATTCCCCAATATGAATGGAAATGATAGGATATTGTTTTCCAACTAACCTCCCCATGTTTGACAGAATTAAGTAATTCTTTAAAAATCTGTAATGGACAACATAAGATATTTTTATCTTTGGTAATAAGAAATTCCACATAAGGAAAATATACAGAATCTTTCCATGCACAGAGCAATCTGAGATGCATTAAAGGTCGAAACAGAACTAAAAGAACTTTGAACTTCTACAATAATATTTAACATTTAATTACGAATAAAGAGTCTACGATTCTCAATCCATATCAAATGATACTACACTCTTTATTATGTAGAAAGGAGGATTGTAATACGAAGTCTGATCATCTACAACAAGTCCTACTTCAATCTCAGGACTCTCATCAACTAGATTTATAGTATCAGATTGATTACTATAATTATTTAACTTTAATGCTTTCTCAAATTGTTTAATGTATGCAGGATTCTTTGCAAGTTATAACAAAGGTATGTAAATATTTAATTTTGGAAATTCATGCGCAAAATCAAATGGTTGTATTGACTTGTCTTGCTATTCCTTTTTAGGATCAGACCGTTTAGGTTGCAAAATTTCATTTGTATTTTTAGGAGCAGGAGGTGTGGACTTTACTCATGAGGTAGATGGAGGATTTGATTTAATTTGAGCAACAAGAGTATTTTCAATAGAGTTTGTTTTATTAGGTTCTTTAACTATGGTTTCTTTAGAAGTTTTCTTCGGAATGGGATACTAAGGCCACTTTTCATATTGGTTTCTAGGCCTAAGGAAGTATCTCTTTTTAGTATCAGCTTAATTTTGAAATTATTCTTCATAGAAAAATATATCATACTCATTTTGAGTTAGATGCATCATTTTAATCACCATTCATACACTTAATTCCTTCAAGAGGTTCAATATCTTCCTCATATGGTAGGACATCAATAATTGCTTCATTTTTCCTAACAAGAGGTTGTATGGGAGAATCTTCATTTCTTCTTTCTTTGTTTAAAATATGATGGTTCAAATTTCTTCTAAACTGATTTGGATTTCTCAGTCCACTAGCTTGGTGATTTCTATTCTGATTATTTCCCTCAGTTTCAAGTCTTGCTAACTTATTTGATAAACCTATTAGTATTTTAGTCATTGCTTCTATCGTATCTTTGATTCTCTTGATTCTTGTTTTTATTTAAGGATTCAGCCTCATGTTTAGGCTTCTTCTTCTCAAAGTATTGATTATGTTTAATCTTACCTATAGCTATCATATTTCCCTCAACATCCAGGGCATCATCCTGCATGATCGCTAGTGTTGATGATCTGCATTCTCTCAACATCATAGAAAAGTCAAATTCATAAGCTCTTGCATAAGTGACCTTTGTATAATCTTGTGAGAGTTTTATATCATTAATAATTATTTTATGTATCTTATTAAATATTTTGTTAAATTCAACTGCAGTTCCCCCATTATTTTTCATTAGGGATGAAAAATCAGTGAGGTAGTATAAGTTATCTCTCTTACCCCCCCACCGTATTTTAAAATCTTGATGTAAAGAATTCCAGGAGTTAATATAATTAGAAGGTAAAGTTATAATCCATTTTATTACATATAATTCAATTATTTGTACAAATAATCTCATATACACATCATCATCCTCAATTAAAAGGTTATTAGTGACATTCTAAAAATTATCCATGCATTCTTTAGTTGAAATATATATTTTCTCCATCATATTTGGGTAATATTTTCAAATAATAAAAGGCATATCATGAAAATATACAACTAGGTTTAAAGGACCATATATGGATGTAATCTATGGGTTAATATATGGTGGTGGGCCTCTAGGTCTTCTTCTTTCCATAACTAGAGTTTGTAGGTCAGTATGTAACCTAGGAAATATTAGTAACCTAGAAAACTGCAGTTATCCCACTATCACAAGTTTTCTTCTTATCATCCAACTACTTGGTACGATATTTTCCTCCATTACACCACATAACTTGATGATGTTT
>LPNX010996763.1:302390-334358 GCA_001517045.1 Pseudotsuga menziesii | reverse complement strand
AAAACTGAGAAGTAATCAAACCTATGATTGAAGGTGAAACCAAAACAAACCAAAATTGAAGAAAACAAACCAAAATGGAGAGAAAAAATTACTGACATAACACCTCGGACAAGGGAAGTATGCGGTAGAGATCCTGAAGAGATTTGGGATGATGGACTACAAGGCCATGACCACACCTATGGCATCGAACCTGAAGCTATTGAGTGATGCTTCATTTGAGTCGGTTGATGCCATGATGTATCATCAGATGATTGGGTCCTTGATGTACCTGACGAATATGAGACCATATATTTTCTTTGATGTGAACACCTTGAGCTAGTTCCTGACAGATCCAAGACATGTTCACTTGATTGCTGCAAAGCATATTCTGAGATACCTAAAGGGTACAGTTGATTATGGGCTCAAGTATAAGCCTGATCAAAATATTAACCTGGAGGGTTATGTTGATTTAGATTGGGCAGGCAGTTCCATCGATAGAAAGAGTACTTTAAGGTGCTGCTTCAGTATGGGATCAGGTGTGATCTCACGGTTTAGCAAGAAATAGTCTTGTGTGGCATTGAGTACAGCTGAAGCAGAGTATGTCGCAACTTGTTCAACTATTTGTGGGGTAGTATGGCTAAGGAAGCTATTGTCTAATTTATTTGATCTCCAGTTGGATGCTACTTGTATATATTGCGACAACTAGAGTTGTGTGAAGTTGTCTAAGAACCTGGTGTTCCATGAGAAGTCAAAGCATATCAAGATCAAATATCACTATATCAGGGATATGGTACAGAGAGGAGTAGTGAAGCTCCAGTATGTTGCGATAAATGAACATATAGCTGATGTGTTGAATAAGCCATTAGAGAGGGTGAAGTTTGAATACTTCAGGGAGAAGCTTGGTGTTCTCCAAATCGAAGTTCCTTCCAAGAGGAGGTGATGAGTCTGTGAGCCCTTCTGACATGGTGAGAGGATTGGTTCCTTCCATGGTCAGATGTAAGTGATGTGCCCTTCTGACATGGTGAGAGGATTGGTTCCTTCCATGTTCACATGTAAGTGATGTGCCCTTCTGACATGGTGAGAGGATTGGTTCCTTCCATTGTCAGATGTATATGATGATACCACATCTAGCATGAAAAAGGGTTGGCTCTATGAAGACACATCTAGTATGAAGAAAGGACTAGCTCTGTGTAGATCCCACATCCATCATGAAAAAGGGTTGGCTCTGTGAAGACACATCTAGTATGAAAAAGGACTAGCGCTGTGTAGATCCCACATCCATCATGAAAGGGATGGCTCTATGAAGACACATCTAGTATGAAAAAGGACTAGCTCTGTGTAGATCCCACATCTAGCATGAAAAAGGGCTAGTTTTTTGATGACACATCTAGTATGAAAAGGACTAGCTCTGTGTAGAAGCCACATCTAGTATTAAAAAGGACTAGCTTTGTGATGACACATCTAGTATGAAAAAGGACTAGCTTTGTGTAGATGATACATCCAGTATGAAAAAGGACTGGCTCTGTAGATGTGCATCTAGCATGAAAAAGGGTTGGCTCTGTAGAACTTCCTGTGACAAGAAGAATCAAAAGATAGCACCCGTGATGATGCCCAGTGATGATCCAGATCGAGTGATGATCCAGATCTAGTGATGATGATCCAGCAGTGATGATCCAGCAGTGATGATCCAGCAGTAATGATCCAGATCAAGATGAAGATGACTTGAAGATGAAGATGACGAGAACTCATTGATGATCTAGATGATATAGAGAAGAAGACCCATGCTGATAAATTGTGTCGAGAGAATACCTTCCTAGTTAATACAGAGTGTTGATGTATTTGTAACTTTGAAATGTATTCATCTATATATCTTATGTCTTGTACCCCGATGTTTATTCTGGGAAGTGTCTGTAATGTATTTGAGTCATTTCATGCCTTGACGTTCCTATCGGGNCATGTCAAGTCATTGTGGGTAACCCTCCTATTGATCAAGGGTTAAAGTCCCTGCAGTTGTGGGGCCCTAGGGTTATTAGACTCTCCTAGAGAAGTCAACCTTAATGAGTTATTGTCAAGTCAGAAATTAGTATAAATAGAGAGTGAGCCTCTCTATTTATCACACATTCACTCACACTCAGTTGTAGCACATAACTGAGAGAGAAGAAGTTGCTGGGGAAAGAGTAAGAGAGACTACTACTGTCAGGAGATCATCTTACTGTTTTGGGGTTTTTCTTTTGGTGTTGATTCTATCTTTGAGGAAGTTGCAGGGTTTTCTCCTTTATGGTTTCCCTAAGGAAAAACTTTGTGTTCATTGTCTCTTATTTTTGATTGCTGCGCTTGTTATTCTCTCAGCTAAATATCCTAAGATAATGCTGGCTTAAATGATAAAAATCTAACAAATGCGAGTTGGAATTTGGCACTTATGTCTATGTAATGTCAGGAGAAAAATAATCCTAAGCATAGAAAGGAAGCGTCATTTCGCTACAATACACCTGTTATGATTGATAATGTTTCTATGGTCAAAAGTCAACATGATATGGGTACAATCTCTTTCAAATGTTCAATGTTGGTATTGAGCTTATTACTGATCAAAAATATATGATTTGTTCCTACAATACTGATCCCAATATCAAATTACACTCTTTTTAGTTTTATTTCATTCTGGAAAGCTGCATGTTAGCAGCTGTTAAATCTGTGTATTTTCATCTATTGGGATTTGCATCGTAAATTAGTTTTTATTATTATTTCATATTAGTTATATTACATATTTGGTATTTCAATTGCATGTTTCAAAACTCATATCACTAGATTGTGAGACTCTCTTATTGAGAGCAAACCCATATAGGAAACAGGGTCTTTGTTCCTATGAGGGATAACTATTTCAAAAATATCCGGGGCTATGTGAAGCACCTTGTGTGGGATTTCTCTTTGTGTTGGCCTCAGGACAGAAAATCCGGCCAACGGTATGCTAACTCAAGTATCATCATGAAAGTGTTGTAACTCAAGTGTCATAACTTAAGTGTCGTCATGTAAAACACTTTAGTTAACTAGTTATTCTTATTAACACTTTAGTTAACTATTCTTTAACTGAAATCATGTTGATTGATTAATTGAACTGAATCTTAACAAATAGAGTTCACTTTAATCAATTGAATTCCTCTTATGAGTGATTTCGAAATTTATTTGTTCTCTATGCATTTTATCTTTATCTTTTATCTTATATGCATAGTTAATATGTGCTAACTTTAATTTATCTATCATATCATATTATACTAAGAATATTTATCAAATGTTGTGATCATATTATATTACTCTCATTCCAAGTAGTCATATGCTAAAGTAATTCACTCTAGAGGCGGTCAATCTCTATAGGATAATTAATAGCATCCAGTGACCATGGTTAGTAATACATCACACAACATTAATGCTTCAACATGCAAAGCTCACCTCTACAATGGAGGTCCACTTCAACACACGAGGATCCGAATTGAAACACAAGTCCTTAGCCTTTTCCAAGAAGAATGTACAACATCGTCACTTTGACATATCAACGTATTCACCTCAACACACGAGGAATAACCTTTCACACTTAAGGCTTAGTCATTCTTGAGTCCAACATAATAAATTACTTCAAGTTCCCGAGTCCAACTCAAGTTCCCTGCCTCATCACATGAGGCCCAATTCAGGCATAAGATTATCTTGGAGAATGAATCATGATGTTGTAACTTCAACAATATTCATCAAGTCCATGAGGTGAAGTGTGTTCTTATTTACATCTTTTAGTGCATTCTAGACTTTGTCATCAAGTGGGATGTTAGTGTGATGTCAGCTTCCTCCATTTCTATTTTTTCTCCTAGTCGTCATTAAGGGGGAGTGTTAGAATATGTAATGATGATTTCTGTGGAATTATTGATGAAATATCATTAAAAGTCATAAATAACTCTAATATTATAAAATAGATTTGTGCCACATGCATCATGTAATTAAATCTCTTATAACCATTATTTATATAAGAGAAGTGGAACTCTATTTACCCCACGTGTTATGGGATGTAAATATTAGAAACCAAAACTATTAACCATGCATGAGGTGGTTATTAATGACCCATAATTGTCCCACTATCTCCATAAGTGAACCTTCTAACTTCCTTGATCATTTTCCTCCTTTTTCCAACCACTTTAACCCCTTCTTTCCCCTAATTACACTTAGTTCTAAGGAAATATTATTTAGGCTCTAATTAATTTTAATTAAACCTTAGGGACCATACTTGGGCATTTTCCCCTTATTTGTCACCATTAATATTTTTTAATAATTTTTCATAGGGTGACTTAGGTAATTTTGTTTAGGTCAAAATTGGGGACCTGACAGTCCTCTCCTCCCAAATTTGCTTGTCCTAAAGAAATGAAGAAACCATAGGTAAATACCATCACATCATCATTTCCTTCCGCCACCACATCCAACTACGCCATGGGCCATACATACATCAATTGAATGAAGTGATATCTATATGCACCAATTCATGAACTTGCAAACCAACTATCATGGAGACTAATCATCAATCATTAGGATAACAATATCACTCATCATCCTCAACACATGGATAATAATGAATGAACATAGAAAGTGTGTTATCCATCTGTATCTCTGAAATCTCCAACTACTGCTTGAGAATCATCCTCTCATGGCATAGCTTCACCATGTGAATACTAAGTACAAATGATACCAGGATCCCAAATTATCCTAAAAATACAAGGTGTAGAATATATCCTCCTATGCAATATGGAAGACTTGCATAGGGATTCTCATAGAAGCACTGTGAACACCTTGCAAAAATGTCATAAGTCCATACATAATTTTTTTCCCTGTAGGAAAACACCACCATATGAGTTATATATGAACTCATGAAAAGAGGCTTTCTTCATCAATCCAATGACCCCAATAATTCTCCAAGTGAGATGAATATAATACATGAGGATACTAGGGTCCCCCTGTTAGTGCAATTTTCTAGTGCAGAATGTCATCAAAAGCAAAACAATCAAGTATGGGATGCTAGGATCCCAATGCTTGCACGCTCTATCAATGAGTAGTGCTAATACAAACAAATATACAAAGTGTAGGATGCAAAGTATCATCCAATACAAATCATCAAAGAGTGGAATTCCAAGGTCCCATAACTGGAGCATTCCATCAATACATAGAGTGGTACAAAACAATACATCATGGGAGAGATTCCAAGATCCCAAGTTCTACTATGCATTATCCCATACATCATAATCACAAAGATATATATACATAAAAGAACATAAAACAATCATACAAATGTACATCAAGAAGTTGCCTCATCAAAGAATCATGAAAGTGCTTGTCAATCCAAGCAAGTAGACCACCTTTTGCAAAGTGCACACAAGCATCAATTGACTAATCAAATCTATTCCAATGACACAGGTGAGGGTCCCATGTCCAATAATGTTTCTTCAAGAAAGTGTGGGATGTGTCATAAAGTGTTTCCATGTGTGTTTTCACCCAAACGTTGGATGAAGAAACTATCCCATCAAGTGGATTACATAGTGAGCAAGAAGAGGAATAAGTATCATATATGCATCCATGAATATGTGTATAGTAAAGAAATAAGAAAGGATGTTGTTGCAAATAAGAATGTGCTCCAATCATATATTTCTTCACCCAAGTATTGGATGAAGTTCCTCCATGATTAAATGAACTAAGCAAAGAGCAAGGAAAATCATGAGTCTTCAAGTGACTCAAGTGAACATCATAGGTGCATCCATGTATGAGAGGGTCATCAAATGAGAGAAATGAATACTTATGTTGCAAAATTTAATGTTGGGAACTCATAATAGAATCATCATGTAATGTAGGAGACTCATACTCCTTATATGGCACTAATAAAAAGAAACCCTTCACTCAAATTTCTTTTCAATGTATGTTGCAAGATATGGAAGGGCAGGATGTAGAAGAATGAACCAAATCACCCAAATGATCATAAAGTGTGAAAGATTCATCATATGAAGGCTCAATAGAGGTAGTATCATGAACCTCCCTCAAAATTGTGAAACTTCCCTCATAGGTTGCCTCCAAGGTAATGGAATTGTGCACTTCTTTAAAAAGTGTGTACCATCATCAAGAGGAAATGCAAGTTCCTCTTCCACCACAACATGTGCTTGGCTCTCATCAAGCTCATATTCAAACACATCAAGCACATGAAAAACACCATGTTTATCATTATCCATCATGTCATGAGAATCCTCCAAGCAATCTACCATATGGAAATCCAAAACATAGGAGGAAGAACAAGTATCTTGCATCCTCTCAAGAAGTTGCTCATTTTGAATTTTGAGCTTATGAATATCCTCATTATTATTCAAGTATGCCTCATGTAACCATTCACTAAGCTCAACCAAATTGCTTCTATGAAAAAACAAAGACATGGAATTACCTTTGATGTTGTACATTGCTCTTTGAATATTCTCCATGTATTCAAGGAAGGACGGCTCCTGCAATGAAGAAACTCTCCAACAAGAATTTGACACCAATGCTTGAATGTCATAGAGAATGCTAAGGGCCTCATAGATATTCTTGTCATTCATCTTGAGTGACCCTTCAAAATGGTAAGGCCCATGAAAATAATGCTTTTATTCCTCCAACATAGGGTCAACCTCATGAATCTCTACTGGTGATGATGAGGCTAAACATGGTTCATGTTCAAATGCTACAAGGTCTTCATGGGAACTTGAACTTGCAACAAGATCTTCCAACTGGATTTCTATGTCACCAACATAAAAATGTAGACTCCCATCAATAGAAGTATCGCTTAGGTACCCATCAGTAGGCACCTCCAAAGAACTGGAGTAACCTTTAATAGTTACTCCACTTTAGAAGCCATTAGTAGATACTCTCATATCCATGTTTATAGTAGAATGCATGTCTAGATGATCTTCAATGTTTCTTCTCTTGTGAGCTAGCACAACTTGCTTCTGCATGCACCCCTTCCTAGGCACTTGTGCTCTTGTCTTATTGTTGGTTTCTTTGTCAATGATGGTGGATGGAATTGGGGGAACATCCACTTTCTTGTCCCTCTCTTCCTCTTCTTTATTTTCTTCTTCTTCTTTCCTTGGAGTAGTGGAGAATCTTGGTTCCTGTTCAATGATTGAGAATGGATTTAGGGGCTCACCCTCATTCTCCTTACATTTGATAGCACCAAAATACCTTTGTATTCTCCACTCATCAAGTATATTTGAAGCCTCCTATATGAAAGATTTCAAATAATTTTCATTCACTCTCAAGTACTCATAGAGATAATAGGCATTGCTATTAGAGTAGGACATGGCTACAACTCTCTTCTTCAATGGATGATCCAATACACAGGTGCAAGGACCATGCCCTAATACCACTATGATGTACACAAATCAAAATCTAGGCACACTAAATCAAAACTCACCCAAAGTGTCTAAGCTTTGGTACCAATGTAGTGTACAAAGGCAAGAACAACAAAAGGAATTTGAACAATGACCCAAAGGTAGAAGGAAGACACCAATGTTAGGATGGCAGACAAGGGCTGCACTAGATCAAGAATCCTTTGCACGATGTACTGGGACCATTTATTTTTTGAATATAGATACTATTGAATTATACTCCAAGGATACCTGGGTACATCAGCATATGCAAGCTAGATCCTTTCCACTATCTCAACAAGGAAGACACTTAGAAAGTGCTTTCTAGGAAGGTGGGAGACTCCGAAACTCGGGGAAGGGTTCTGGAACAAGTATCTAGTCCATTTAATGATAGGATATAAAATAGGAATGTCTACAACAAACTGCAGAGGTCGATTTGGCTAATTGGATCTTTGGGAGTGAGATTTTCCAATCCAGGACTACATAGTTCCCTACTTTCTAACTCAAAGAAAACATGGGTAAAGGGTCCCAAATTCTAGATATGAAGGTAAGGAGGGGTCCAATTTTTTCTTATATAAATTCAAAAACTTACATAATTCAATTTGGACACATAGAAGTCAAGATATAACATTTTTACCAAAACTAGTCAAAATTGAAGGCACATTGAGCATGGGTAAATTAAATTCTAAACATGAGACCAAAAAAATGCAGAACCATAATTGAATATCTATTGTAACAGTACTGCAGAGATTCCAATTACATTGCAAATGGAATGACACGGCCCTAACGTCACAATGGCTCTTCCACAACACCAAATTCTTAACAATGCCCTTTAAAACACTCAAAAGAAGCAATACTAGCAAAATTGTAGCAGATGATTTTGCTACCACCACACATATATGATAAATAGTACTATAAATAATTGCAGCAACAATCAATGAATGAATATGGGTGCTTCACTCCTCAATCAAATGCACATAGGGGCACGTCTCCCTAATGCTTGCAAGGGGCACATCACCCAAGCACCGGAATTTGCTCAAGCAAACTCTCAATAAAATTCAAACAAATTATTAGACAACCCAAGAATTTCAGTTGATGTTATTTATATAGTTTCACAGAGACCCCAAAACCGCTTGCAAATACCATATGTTTGTGCCAAAAGATGCACCTTGACCATGGAAGGAGCATCGCTAACACATCTTAAGTTGAAATCACTGGATTAGAATGTAGTGGATCATATTGACTAGATCAAGAAAGGGTAAAGAAGCAAATTAACTATAGATAGTGTACTATCATTGGGCAATGGAGTCACAAACATCCTGTTTATTAAAGGCAATCAAATGACCTATCAGATGACAAGTTTATATGATGATGGATTGAAGAATAGAATATGTACAAAAAGACGAATGTCTATTAAACATACATCCTCTCTCTAGAATAGAACTTTGAAAAGAACTTGAACATAAACAATGATCAATAGACAAGTCACAACAGACCCTCTGTTGTTCAAGAATCTATGAACCAAAGGAAGTTATTGAACCTCAATATTTGCAATATACTCAAGCAGGTTGGAAATGGAAAATAGAAAAAAGTGGAGTTAACAATCTGATAACACAATTCTCATAAATCTTTAATGGCAGAAATGATTGCAATTGGAGATGTTCTTTGCAGGAATTTCCAATCGTTAGAAACCTTTCCCTTGGGGCTGATTCTTTGCCAAATAAACTGCAGGCTTTCAGCCAACCTTAAAACTTCAAAAGCAGCTAGGCTCTCCTAGATATTAACCACAATTGGAGATGTGGCAATAGCTTAGCCTGGTATTTCCATGTATAAATCAATCCTTGTTTTGCTTTAGATGCCGGAGTTGGCTAATCTCTAGACCATTTGCACTTTTTCAGGCAAGTTTGGCTGGAATCCGGCAACACAATTTGCTGTTGAAAATGAGATTTTCAGTGTTAAAATTACAATTTTTATTGCAGAAATGGATTCAGGACCCTCGATTACTCTTTGGGCATCCAGATTATGCAGATCCAATCACTGAAAACCACTCTTTAAACAATTTCCGCAAGATTTTAGCCAAAAAAAACTTGCTGAAATTTAAGTGCCAACGATCTAAAGTTTAGCTTACTCCTTAGATGCCCCACTGAGCTTCTTTTCCTTGAAATATTTGTAATTGATATAATCGACCCTGAAAATGAATTTGACACCTGCACTCTCTCTCTTGACGATCTAGTCATAGCTGTGCAATTGACGGATACTGCAATGTCTCAGCTTCCGGTCTTTAGCATGCTGTGCAATAGACGGATGCTGCACATTTAGCTTTAAACTTTGGGTCAGACATTCAAACTATTTATAAGATGGGTAATATCCCACATGTACAAGCATTACATACATTATACATCAACGCTTTCACATTTGTCTGACGCCTTGAGTATGGAGCTTGTCTAGTTGGAATTGAAAGGAATGGCGGCTAGGCTTTAAAGTGGATGAGCTTGGTTAGTGACAATAGCCTTGGTTTAAAACAAACATAAAAAATCCTTTATAAAAATAAGACTCGTCATGTTTTTTTTAGAAGAAATCACGTGAAGAAAAATACAACGCTTAATGGGTGCATTGATAATAATCCATAACCTATGGTAATAATTTTTTTTTTAAATGGCCAAGTTTTAAAAAAAAAATATAAAACATTTTTTTTAAATTATAAAAAATAATTTTAAAATAATATTTTTTTAATATTTAGTTTTATGTAATAAAGATAAGGTTACTAAACAATATCAAATGCAATCAATGATAATAGGTCAAGTCTGTCATATAAAATATATATATGCGGTAGATTTTGGTACCAATATTATGGGAGAAAGAAAACCATGCTCCTTAATCCATTTTGACCAAGTTTGCTCATTTAGCCAATACCATGGAGTAAACCAAAATTATTAACCATACATGATGTGGTTATTAATGTCCCATAATTTTCCTACTACCTAGATAAGTGCACCTTCTAACTTCCTTGACCATTTCCCTCATTTTTCCAACTGCTTTGACCCCATCTTTCCCCTCATTACACTTAGTTTCCCTATTTTAAGGAAATGAACAAATACATTGAATAAGCATCCCATTTGGTCCAAAAACCTTCCTAGGCACCTCTTGAACTTGTTAAACTCATTCAATGCATGGGATAAGCCTCCTTAGATCCATAATGACCACGTCATCCACAAATAATTATTATTTTGGACAAACATGAATAAAATAAACTTGTGCATAATATTGTTGGCCAATATTTCCTAACTAAATTATTTTCTTCTCCATAAACTCGAATTAGGACTTATGGTGGCCACATTACCCATTAAAATTCCTTAGTATATATTATTAGGTTCTAATTACTTTTAATTAAGCCTTAGGGACCATATTTAGGCATTCTGCCTTATATGTCACCATTAATAATTTTTCCGAAGGTGACTTGGGCAATTTTCCTTAGGCCAAAATTGGGGACATGAGAAGATAGAAGGCTAGACTAGTAAATCTTCTCTATTGATTTACATGTTAGTGTAAATGTATTGTTGTATGTTATGCATATTCTCAATATTATGAGACTACACTCAAAGGATGTATTTCAAATACATAGTTGGAGCTTGCATGCTTGGCAAAAAGAGCATTAGAATGGTGTAGAAGTACAAATTGCATTACATGTACGATAACAAAGTCTAACTTAGTAAATATATCTATGCGACTTTCACCAAGTGTCAATTTATATTTTAGGATATTGAAAATATATTCCAATGCTATTAGCAATCAAGATTGCTAATATCTACCTCTAGTTTGGGCATGTTGAATTCAACAAGAACTAACACTCAAAGTGTGACCAATACAAACACCATTTGGTTTGCAACAACCATTTTAGATGAAAACAAAGATATGTAAATAAAGCCTTTTGATGGATCACTCAATGCTATGAAGTTGGATGGTATTGTACATAAAGTTGAGGCATATTTCTCTAGCCATGTATTTGTAGAATTATAGAAGATTATAGGAGCTCCATTGAATATGGTAGGAGATGTGTTGTTTCTATAACATCGTGGAATGGGTTAATGGTTGTCTTACAAAATAAGTTCTAGCCAGTTGGTTATGAACAAGATATGAAAATCAAGTGGCAATATCCTTGGTGGAAATAAGGGGAAAATAGAGAAGAGTATACCACAACATTCCATCGAATTTCTATCTAATTGTATATTACAAAGATGAAGAAACAAGAGTTCTCAAGTATCCTAAAGGGTTCCAAAGCCATATTTAGAAGGAGTTGGGCATTATTTGGATCAACACGTTAGATGATCCATATTCAAAGGCCGATAAAGTTGTACAAAGGATATGCCAAGAGAGGCTCCATCCAATAGTTCCTTTAAATATAAGGGAGGACAGAAGTCAAAGCATCTTGGGAAAAAAAAATGAATCTCCCAAGAATAACAAAGGAAAGCATGAAGTAAGAAAGACTAAAATTGCTATCAAGCACTATGAGAAGAATGTACATGACAAAGAGAAGTGTTGAAAGCTTCAATCAGAAAAATCCCATGTGAGAATGGGGAGGTTTCTACTTGATAAGGTTGATGAAGAAGAGGAGAAAGTTAGGGCTAATGAAGTGGATGCGAATTGGTCTCTCATTGTAAAGCTATCCACATCCAAGACTGGGAAAAATAGAGAAGTCAATTGTATCATGTGAAGATGCAAATCACGAATCTTGGACACTCTTTAAATCACCTCCTAAAGCTATAATGTTTACAGGTATATCATGCAAATACAAAACACCTTTACAAGGCCCAAGTAAATACATAGAAACCTGTCGAGTAGTTCCCCTCATTTGAAGGATGGTATTAAAAGTAGATTCCACAAAATTTCAAGACTTTGTCCACTCAGAGATCAAGGCCATTAACAACTCAACATGTCACATGCAAGAATTGAACTTGAGTATGAAGGATAAGAGTAGTTCCTCCTAACCACCCAAACTAAACTAAACTAACAAGTAAACTACAACATATAAACACCAACATCATTTTAAACATTCTTTAATGTGAGACATAAAAAACAAAGTTAAATATTTTAACTTACATGCAAATAAAAATTAAAAAGAAACAAAATAATTTTAAACATCTATATATAATTGCAGATCAAAATTAAACAGAAACAAAATAATTTTAAGCATCTATATTTAGTTAATTTTTTTTTAAATGTTGTGTATTGCTTACAATGTCAACGACCTTCGTTAAAAACCATTCATTCATGCCACATGAAGGGAATTTACTTTCACTTTGTTGTAATTTTGATATTTCAATAATTTCAAATCTAAGCCTATAATTGGAAGAAACATATTGTACTGTATGAATAGTTGAGTTCAGAAGTAGTTTAGATGTGGCAGTTTTTTAATTAAATTTTATTATTATGGTGTATTTATTTAATTTATTACTCAAAGGTTTATATCAAGAGACGCCAAGATCGAACACGAACGTGATTTCAGAGAGACTTCAGAAAATGCAGCTTCTTAATACAGACTCAAAAGCTTGTTCGTCTTCGGAGGGCGAAGATCATCACAAGCGCAAACTTACACTAACCAAAGTTTTTGATCCCAGCTAAGAACATACACTACTAGTTTTATAGACTCATTACAAGTGAGATCACTGCTTTTGATCTCAGTTAATCGCTTGAGGCACAAAAAAAAAACCTACATAGTGCTCGAAGAAGATCAGTGCTTTTGATCCCATTCTTTCTCTTCTTTCTATGGGGCTATATGCTATGGAGTAAGCTATCTACCCGACAATTTACACTGGGGCCCACTTGACGTCGTCCGGTGATAGCTTACCCCATTAAATTTCTATGAAATCGAGACTCATTGAATTCTACTTCTTCTTCTCGGTTCACCCTACTACAGATTGCAACGAAGAATTTCTCAGAGCCATTGGGTAGTGGAGGTTTCACTTTTGTCTATAAGGGAACTCTCCCGGAAGAGACGTCTAGAAGAATGTCCCAATCGTCCTCACCTGCATTCAAACTATCACACTGTAACTACTTCTCACCTCCATTCTAAGTGTCATGGTGTAACGACTTCAATTTCTCCACCAACTCTTCATTCGCCACCCATATGGTATAAGCAGAAGTGAAAATTTGAGGGTCACGGAACATTTCTTCTCTAATTTTAGGTGAAACTACTTCCTCTGTGCAAACTAAAATGCCGGTACCAAAGAATTCAAGTGAACATAACATTTCCTCCTCCTCAATCTCACTCAGATACGGATACCGACCACCCATTGTAACTAATGATAATCATAATCTGTTAAGAACAAAATAAAAATAAAAAAATTTCTCAAAGAAACTATTATCTTACAAACACCCACAAAAGCACTTGTGTTGTATATGGGAGATAGGTAGAATACACATTCAACTTTTGAAATTAGGGTTTATAACCCCAATAATGTGTCAACATAAGGAGTTCTCCACGAGGCTGCAACATTTGCCATGAAATTGGCAAGATAAAGGAAATCTTTTGCTTATAATTTTATTCTCTTTAGTAATAGTTCTCTTATTTTAATGTGTCGATGTACATGGAGGTTAATTTCTTTTGTAATGGAAGAGATCAACCAGTTCTTTTTAAATTATAACAGCTACACCATAATGTGTATATACCACCGATGTAAGAGATTACGATCGCAGTTCTATTGTGCATGTGATCATGGAGGCTAAGCGAGATCACAACTATGTCTTTAGATCTCGATCAAAGGTTATCTGATCAGAAGAATTTGTCCAACAATCAGCATGTTATGAGAAGATCGTTTAGATGATTTAATAAGATTACACTAGATTCAAACTATAGTTTCATGAAAATGCCTCAAGTAGCAATGGAAGGAATTATTTATGTATAGCATAAACCACCATTGAAATTACTGGGCAAACTTACAAATTACGGAAATCATTTCAGTAGTCCAGAAAAAGGAAGAAAAGACAAATGCTTTCAATGATTGGATTGAGAATTATGGAGAATGCAGAATTACGAAGATAAACTTAGTTTTCATAAGATCAAAGTTATATGTATACATTGATTTTTACTTTTACTCACTTATAATTTTATATTGTTGTAGGTGGGTGGAAATATCATAAGTGGAGATACGATGCCATCGTGAGCATAATATAGAGAAGTTCATCCAACCCGAGAATGTGCATTCTAGCTATCTCCCTTCTCAAACACGCCATGCATACTCTAAATAAATTCAGGCATTACCTTCCCTTCAATCAACATTCTGCCTATTGTGCACCATCGTTTTACTGTTTTAGTTTTATACCCTTTAGATTGAGAGGCATATAAATTTAGGCACCCTTGTTTTAGTTTTCTAGTATTAAGCTCGAGAGGCATATAATTTGGTATTTGATATCAAGAAGTTGAGAGGCATATAATTTGGTATTTGGCATAAAGAAGCTGAGAGGCATATAATTTGGTCCAGGAGAGTGTCCTTATAAATGGAACCCAAACCTCCACTACCTAATTTCAGAAATTCTTCGTTGCAATCTGTAGCTAGGCAAATGCTAGAGAAGAAGCAAAATTTGGTGGGTCTCAATCTCACAAAAGGTTAACAGAGTAAGCTATCACTCGATGACGTCAAATAGACCTCGATGCAAATTGTCGGGTAAATAATTTACTCCATATGCTATCTCCCCATTCTTCACAGTATGAATCCCCTATTATTAACCTATATAATAATAGTGGACTGCAATCTCCACTGCATATCTCCACCACCCACGGAGCTACTGCATGGATTTGCTTTTTATTTCATCTTGAAGAAGAGTTCATTCATTCATTGAACAAAGCAGCAGCCGTCTAAGATAAACTTAATTATACTTTCCATGGCCATTTATTTGGCATGCATTTCAAGATTCAATCATGAGGATGGCAATTGATTTGTCACAATTGCCTTACGTGTAGTTTCTTTATTTAATGAAGTTAATTTTAAGGAACAATTGATTTGTCACATGTTCCTTTTGTATTGACATAATTATTAAAGAGAAACGTAAATAATACTTTTATTTTCCGCTTCTATTTTTCGGCATGTATTGTTTAATATTGTGTACGGTTTTCAATATTCTATTGACATAATTATTAAGGAGAAACGTAAATAATACTTTAGGTCCAGTTTCTATTGTTCGGTATGTATTGTTTAATATTGTGTATGGTTTTTAATATTTGATCACAAGGATGGCAATTTTTAGGAAGAACTTTTTTTAAATAGAATTTTTAAAGAGAAACATGCTTTTATCAGAATAGAAATGTTGTGTCGGCCACGACCCGCTGTCACAATTTTTGTTGGCCCTAGGTACCTAGGGCCAAATATGATCTTTTGTACGATATCAAAAGAGGGCATTAACCTTCCTTCTACGTGGCCTAAGGTCATTTAATTCACGTTGGTTTTTTTCGTTTTTTAAAGTCGACATTTCTGTAATATTGGGTTCTTATGTGTATATATGCAAAGTCTGAAAAGCTATTCACTCTTTGTTTTAATTTTGTTTTAGGTAATTGTTGTTATTCTTTTTAATTGAATTTCATTGTGCAAATCGATGTATAAATGAGAGATTTATAGTCTATTAACTTCATCGACATAGATCGTATTTTGAGTTTTTATTATTAGTTTTGAACAATGATTTATGTTTTTTTTTTTAATGTATTTTTTGAGTTCCTCGGTAATAAATTCATTATGCTAGACCATATCAATGCACATTTTTCGTTCCTACATGTTAGACTTTTATATTTAGTCTAATTTTTACTAACGATTGAATTTTTTTAGTTATTGAGTTTTACAACCATTGTTTTGGTTCAAATTCATTTTGGATCACTTCTCCCCAATGAGAGGCTTTTTGGTCTCCAAAAGATTAGAAGATCAATTTGAATCAATGTGCCTTCTTTTTTTGTTTCTTTGGAACATGGCTTTGACTCTCTTTCTTGGCTAAAACACTGACTCTGACTTTGGCTCTAGATTTGGCTTTTGGCTGTGGCTACTAGCTTTGGTTTTGGCTATGGATTTGGCTCTAGTTCCTAGCTCACTTGATCCCGCACTGAAGAATTCTTATGATTGACTCTCGGCTCTAATTAATCTTTAGATCCAAACTCTTGGAACATAATTCACTCTTGTCTTTTGCACTCCTAGTCTTGAAGACGATCCATATTGGTATTCAATAAATTCAAGTTGAATTCTAGACTTCTTGTTCAATATGATCCTAGCAACTGCATAGAAATTCCACAAGAGGACATTGTGTGGACTTCCTTCTTCTTCTGGAATGAAATGCTTCTCGACATGGAAACAACTCTCTACCGCTACACGTACTTATATAGTTCTTCATCTCCACAATAATGTTATATGGTGTAACGAACGTAAAATAAATATAATAATTAAATAATTAATAATAATCATAATTAATTATACTTAACATGAAAGGACATAACCTTTCACTCACAATCCCCAGGCCTTATTTAATAGGTGGGTCATCAACCATTGTAAGAAATCTATTATCTTTTACCTATACAACCATTAATTTACATTTGCCATATGGCTTATCCGATATTCCAGATATTTTGGTGATTATTGTGTGAGCGAAATAATTGTTCGCTTCAAGTGGTATTGGAGCCTCGTTTGGCTGATCTGGGCCTTTGGCCTTAATTCTCAGACCTTGTTTGATTTGGCTTGTAGCCTTATTTTAGGGTTTCCCTAAAATATTGGACATTGTCCAAAAGAAAAAGAAAAACGTAAAAAAAAAGAAAAAGAGAACACAAAAGAAAAAAGAAAACTAAAAAAAAAGAAGAAAGAAAAAAAGGCATAGAAAAGAAAAGAGAGAAAAAAAAGATAAAAAGAAAAGAAAAAATAAAAAAATAAATAAAAAAACAAAAGAGAGGAAAAAGAAAGTAAAAAAAAAAGAAAAGATAAAGTAAAACAAACACATGGTTTTGCTTTCCAGCTTCAACCCAGGTTTTGCTTTGATTTAAATTATTATAATATATTTATAATAGTTCAATTTTTTGTTTTATTATATAAAATAATAAAATAAAGTTTTTTATTATATAATAATTAATGCAACAATTAATTATTATTTAAAAAAAATTATATATTAAACTATATATATAGTTTATAAAAACATTAATATAATTATTAATTATTATTATTATAAAAAGAAAATTATAAAAAAATTATTATTTTGTAATAATTATTGTTGAAAAAAAGGGTTATTTAAACTAACAAAGAAGACCAATTATTGTTGAAGAAATAGTCAAAGGAAAACAAAATCGAAAAAATCGAAGACCATCATTATCGAATGTGGAAGAAATCCAAGATCATGGAATTTGGTTTGCAACTACAAACAGAGAAATTAGAAGCCAAGCTAAAGCGTTATCAAAGAGACCATGAAGATTTACGGGACATAAATACGAAATCGGAAATGCTCATTAAATTACATAAGATGCAAAAAGAGCGCAAGGAACAAAAAATTTCCGACCAGAACAATCATATAGAAAAATTGTCGGCCCAAATTAAGAAATTAAAAGACAAAAAGGATTTCAATCAGAGACAAAAAAATCAAGATATAAAGGAAGAAATAAGTGATTACGAAGCAGAAATAATACGCTTGAACAAAATCGTTAACGACAAAGATGAAGAACTAACGCACATATGACATAAATTAGAAGATCAAGAATCAGTGGTCGACCAGTATCGACAACAGATAAAAATTCTTCAACAACAAAACAACGACTCTAAAAAGGAACACAAGATGGAGATCGTAAAGAGTAATAAAACAGTTTCTGACAATTCTAAATAAATTTTCAGATTAAGAAATCATAACAAAACCCTGATTACAAAAATAAAAAAATTGAAAAACAGTAACAAGAGGGAACACTCTGGTGAAGACCTCGAAGGAAAAATACTAGATAAGCAAGAAGAAAACCAATGTCTAAATAATTGTAATCAGGTACCGCAGAA
The DNA here is from genome assembly GCA_001517045.1 of Pseudotsuga menziesii. Taxonomy (NCBI): domain Eukaryota; kingdom Viridiplantae; phylum Streptophyta; class Pinopsida; order Pinales; family Pinaceae; genus Pseudotsuga; species Pseudotsuga menziesii. The sequence continues at coordinate 315,979 of LPNX010996763.1, read as the reverse complement.
TCAAATCAAGGAGCTAGAAATTGAAAAAAAGTCACAAGAGGAAAGAATCGAAAAGATTCAGAATCATAACAATCTACTGGAGAAACAAGAAGCACAAATCAAGGAAAATGCATCCAAAAATCAAATCGAGGAAGTGAATAAAGTCTTCGTCGCAATCCAAAAGAAAGAAGACCAAACAACACCTACACCTTAAAGAAATCCTAATTATAATCGTTATTTTGACCAACGACAGGGTCAAAATGAATATTCACATAAGACTTATGTGGAAATGCGAAAATATCGACATACTAAGCAACAATTGAGATGAATCATCCCACAAAAAGATCTCAAAGCTCCTATAAAAATAGATCTAGGATGGAACACAACAGATACGATACGACAATTCTCCTGGGGAATTCATAACTCGTATCGGTTCATTTCCTCGCAAATACAAAGAAACCCCGAGATGATAGATTAAAGTAAATCATATATTAAGGTCAATACATCTTTGAGGACAAAGATTCCCTAAAGGNAAATATAATAATTAAATAATTAATAATAATCATAATTAATTATACTTAACATGAAAGGACATAACCTTTCACTCACAATCCCCAAGCCTTATTTAATAGGCAGGTCTTTAACCATTGTAAGAGATCTATTATCTTTTATCTATACAACCATTAATTTACATTTGCCCTATGGCTTATCCGATATTCCAAATATTTTGGTGATTATTGTGTGAGTGAAATAACTGTTCACTTCATATGGATGACAACCTTCATGAGTCATGAAGTAACTAACATTTTGTTTCCTTCGGTGGATGTCATAAAGTTCCAAGGAACCCCCAAGGTCATTGACCTATATGCACCAATCTCCAATACATCTCCAAGAAGGTAATATTCTTCTAGAAGATAAAAGGAAACAATTGGATATGGGCTTCCCTTGATATCAACATCCACTTATTATTTTCTTTGATGGTGATATAGACATCCTATGTTGCTACAACTCCTTGGACAACTTCTACACCTTGGGATAGAGATGAAGGAAACTCTTATTCTTCTTTCCTCTTCACTCTTTACACTCTTCTCATGGCTATGTGGTCTCTAGGGTGAAGTTATGAATGAAGCCTGCAACACTTTTCTTCCCAATGTCCACTAAATTGTGGTGGTGGAAAACTTCTTGACTGTTATAGTTGGGTTCCTTTGCATGCTTGTCTTCTCCATGTGCCTTTGAGTTTGTTGTTCTCAGTTTGGGGAAGTTTTTTTCCATTCTTTTGTTGAAAAAAATCTAGCTCATGACATGTGGCTTTCTTCTCCTAAGAAAATGCCACACAATGGCCTTTCTTTCACAAAAGGAACATGCCTATGAGTAACAATAGCAAGGATATTTGTGGCCTTTCTTCTTGCAAGCGTTACAAACAATGGATATCTTACTTGAGGACTACCTCTTGCTTTTATTCTTCTTGTGGCTCTATTGCGTGCTACTTCTCCTAAGAGCTACTATTGGTTGAGTCTTGGAAATTTCCTCATCACTTATCTTCTACAATTTGCCACAAGAAGGATGGAGTAGTAGATCATTTCCATCTTTATTTTCTATAATCCTTTCTTCTGATGAGTATGTCAACTATACCCTATCTTTTTCTTCACAAAAGTGGTCTTGGAATTCATAGCATTTTCCTTTCTACCATCAAAATATAGGAATTCATGCTTGTCTCTTTGTTCCACTACAATTGGACTTAGGATGCCTCGTCTCCTCTTGCCTAACACTTTTCCATCACAACCCATCTCCTTAGTAGCTTGGAACCAATGCTTCTTATATTCTTTTTAAATTCATCGATAAGTTCTTGAGGAAGATTTAAATAGGATGAACTTACCATGTGTTGGTTTCAATCATGGTGTTGGATTTGAAAACAACAATAGAAGGTGGCATTTATTTTTAGTTCTAATGAACAACAACTTGTGTATTTTTCAATGACTTCTCTTTCTCCACCGATGCCTGGTGTAGTTGAGTCATTATTTTCTTGAGCTTTTCCTCTTTCCATCTATCAATTTAGATGACCTTCTCTCCCAATTGTACAAGTTGCACTCTTTGCTTGTCCAAATTTTCCATAACCATAGTGAGGGCGTCTTGAAATTCATAAAAGTGATTATTTAGCAATAGAAGAAACCTTGTCAAGGTATTACGTTACTTCTCCATCCCTGTGTTGATGTATTTGTAACTTCAGGATGTATTCACTTGTATATCTTATGTATTGTACCCCGATGTTTATTCTGGGAAGTATCTGTAATGTAATTGAGTCATGTCATGCCCTGATGTTCCGATCGGGAGATTCAATAATGTAAACAAGTCATGTAAAGTCATAGAGTATAACCCTCCTTATTGATCAAGGGTTAAAGTCCCCGCAGTTGTGGCGCCCTAGGGTTATTAGATTCTCCTAGGGAAGTCGGCCCTAGTGAGTTATTGTCAAGTCGAGAATTAGTATAAATAGAGAGGGAGCCTCTCTATTTATCACACATTCATATTCATTCACTCACACTAAGTTGTAGCACATAACTGAGAGAGAGAGAAGAAGTTGGGACAAGAGAGAGAGACTACTGCTGTCGGGAAGTCATCTTACTATCTTTGGGTTTTACTTTTGGTGTTGATTCTATCTCTAAGGAATTTTCGGGTTTTTCTCCTTTATGGTTTCCCCAAGGAAAATCTTTGTGTTCATTGTCTCTTGTGTTTGATTGTTGTTCTTGTTATTCTCTCAGATAAGATACTAATATCATATATCTTAAATGTTAAAAATCTAACATGGTATCAGAGCTAACCTGAGAAGAAGACACTGTGCAGCTGCGGAAAATAGGGCTTCCTACTTTTTGGATCTCTCTCCACATATTTTCAGCAAAAAGAGGTTGGGTTGACTCTCCTCTCTATGGAGCATCTTTCTGTCGAAGCAAAATCTGATTCTGAGCATTTTCAGTTTTTGACCCGACACTACTGCCGGAAATTAGGGCTTTCCACAGAAGTGAAAATTTTGAGTGATCCCAGGCCTGGATTGATCTCCTCCCCAAAATTGAAGTTTAGAGATCAAGATCAAAGTTTTTGGTTGGGTAGAACTATGGGAAAGTCAAACCCTAATCTGCTCCTAAACCAGCTCTACAAAAATTCAGCTCCAGATCCAGTTCGGACATCTTAACCTAGTAAGATCTAAATATTTTGCATTTCCATTTGAGGTTCTATATTAAGATTTCTCATCATACCAAGCTTCATGAAAATCTTGAGGGAGCTGATAACTTTCGAGCTTGGAAGTATAGGATCTCCCTGGCCTTGGAAGAAAATGAGTTGGACTCTTACATCAATGAAGAGGTTCCAATTCTAGAGGGAGATGGGGCTAAGTCCTTACACAAGAATAAATTGGTCATCGCTAAGAGGATTATTGCTGATTCAATCAAGGATCACTTCATACCACAAGTGTCCTCTCTAAAGACACCTAACGAGATGTTTGATTCCCTGACCAAGTTATTTGAATGGAAGAACATAAACCGAAAGATGAATCTGAGAAACCAAATGAAGAATGTAAAGATCCAGAATGCGGAGACCATCCAGTCTTACTTTACAAGGGTCTCTCAGATCAAGGAACAACTGGAAGTGGTAGATGAAGAAGTAGAGAATGCAGAAATTTTTAGGACCACCTTGAATGGTCTCCCTAGGGCATGGGACTCTTTCATTCAAGGGATTTGTGCCAGAAAGAAGCTAGTCAAGTTTCACAGACTGTGGGATGAATGCTTACAAGAAGAAGCTCGAATATTAGCATGAGAATAAAATATGGGAAGTGAAGATCAAGATATCACGGTACAATCCAAGAAAAGAAGAACAAACCATCATAGAGGTAAGCACTCTCACCAGAATAGAAACACTAGAAATTCTAATAAAGATTTGTCTAAGTACATTTTCTATACATGTGATGAAATAGGACATCTTGCAAGAGATTGTCCTAGAAACAAAGATGGATCTCACAAGAGGAAGGGAAACAAGAAAATACATCATGCTCATGCTGCAGAAGATGATGAGCCTTCCAAGAAGATAATCAAACAAGACAGTGATGATTCTTCAAGTGATGAAGAATATGTTTTGATTTCTACTCTCACGAGAAACATCACACATGGAAGCAATGATTGGCTTATAGACAGCGGGGCTTCCAAACATATGATGGGATTCAAAGAATAATTTGTGAAACTATCAGAACATGAATCACCCCACAAGGTGAAACTTGGGGATGACTACCAATAGCCAATAAAAGGTAGTGGAGAATCCTCCTACAAATTAGACTCTGGAAATTTTTTGAAAATGAAGGATGTCCTATTTGTACAAGGACTAAAGAAGAACCTTCTCTCCATCTCTGCATTAGATGCAGAAGGTATAAGAGTTGCATTTATAGATGTTCAAGTCATCATGTGGCCAAAAGGTAAGACTATTGACGATGTAGTAGTAATTGGAGAATAAGAGGGAGGACTATACAAATTAAAGGGCCAACCAGAACAAGCTTTGGTTCATGACTTAGTAGAACCAAATGAACTTTGGCATAGAAGGCTTGTACATGTGCACTATAGGGCACTACCACTTGCAAGTAACGATGTTGAAGGTATTCCAGATTTACAAGCAAAACATGAAGGAGTATGAAAGGGATGTGTGAAAGGAAAGAACACAAAGAAGACATTTCCAAGTAGTGAAAGCAAGGCTAAAGGCATCTTGGAAATCATTCACTCCGATGGATGCGATCTGATGTCATCTAGTTCATTAAGCGGGTATGTATACTATGTTTCTTTCATTGCTGGTTTTTCTAGGAAGACATGGATATACTTCATGAAGAACAAAGATGAAGTATTCAGCAAGTTCAAGGAATTCAAATCCTTGATCGAAAACTACATAGAAAAGAAGATCAAGATTTTCCGATCAGATAATGGTGGAGAATTCACATCAAATGAATTCAAGGAATTATGCAGAGATTCAGGGATTAAGAGGGAGTTGACCACTCCATATAATTCACAACAAATTGGGGTTGCAAAAAGAAAGAATAGAATGATCATGGAAGCTGCAAGGGCAATGCTTCATGATCAAGATCTTCCTGTGCATATATGGGCAGAAGTTGCTAGAACAACTGTGTATCTATAGAACCGTACTCCACATAGAGTACTCGAGAACAAGACACCTGAAGAAGTGTTTTCGGCAAGAAACCAGAAGTCGATCATCTCAGAATATTTGGTTGTCCAGTGTACATACACATTCCAAAAGAAAAGAGGACAAAATTAGATCCTGTAGGAAGGAAGGGTATATTTGTGGGATACTCTGAAAGCTCGAAGGATTACAGAATATACTTCCCAGGATTCAAGAAGATCAACATTAGAAGGGACGTAACTTTTGACGAAAAATCAGCTTACAACAAATCCATAAAGAGACCTCCTAAAGAACCTGAAGAAACAGAAGTACCCAGAATTCATGACACAACCATGAACGAAGCAATTCGAGAAGAAGATCGAGAAGTAGAAGAACCTCAAGAACCTATAGATCCACCTCAAGAAAAGAATCCTCACAAGAGGAAACCTGCTTGGGTACGAGAAGCTATCCAAGGTGTAGAAAGATATGGGGCTCCAGAAAAGATACACAGAAAAAGGAAAAGATCCAGGTCCTAAACTGGTTATGTATCCTTATTATGTGACTTCATTCACAAAGAACCTTCCAACTATGAAGAAGCAGTAGAAAAGAAAGAATGGAAGGATGCTATGATCGAAGAGTATCAATTGATCACGAAGAATGATGTTTGAGATGTTGTCCCAAGACCAGAGGGGAAGTCTGTTGTGACTTCCAAATGGATATATAAGATCAAGCATGCTGCAGATGGTAGCATAGAGAAATATAAAGAAAGATTTGTGGATTGTGGATTCTCCCAGAAAGAAGGAATAGATTATAAAGAAACTTTTGCTCCTGTAGCCATATATACTTCCATCATATCAGTACTTGCTTTAGTTGTAGTAATAAAGTGGAAAGTACACCAGATGGATGTCAACACAGATTTCTTGAATGGTGTAGTAGAAGATGAAGTATATGTGGAGCAGCCACTCAGTTTTGAGACACATGACAGAGAGACTCATGTGTGTAAATTAAAGAAATCCATGTACGGTTTGATACAGGCACCCAGGACATGGTACGACATAATTGATAGCTTCCTATCCAGTTTTGGTTAACCAAGAGTAAAGCGGATTCCAACCTTTACTACAAGGTTGAAGAAGGGAATCTAGTGAAATTCGTTGAATAACTTTTTACATGATTTCTCAAATATCAGTTATTATCTACTATAATATTTTTATTTCCTATCAATATAGTAATACTGTAGTAATAGTGTATTTACTATTTATTATACATGTATTTTCATTTAGTTAGTTTAAGTAAAACAATAAGTGTAAGCAAACCATAACACTGCTTTTTCATTGCATTCATTAAACATTGAAATAAAATCTATTTCTGTTTACCTATAGATACAAGAATCATATCCACTATTTTCATTCTAATAAAAGAATGATTTCATTTACTTAAAACAATCTAATTGTGCTAGAGTACAACCTGGTTTTCAGGTGTGGAAAAACACAGCTTAGAAATTAAATTTCTATTTGTTTGACTAATTTCCATAACCATTTTCATTTCAATAAATAATCTAAAAATTTACTGAATCTAACATTTCACAGTTACCTTTCATTCATAAACCCTAAACATTTAACATGCATGTAGTAGATAAACTAAGATTTATTTAACTAAGACAGTAAAAATAAAATAGAACCTGTTGAGGACAAGACAACAACAGCTTGAGGAGGCCGTTCCTCCCTACCAATCTCCTGGAGATCACTCAAACAACACTTCCTCAGGACCCCCGAGCCTGTTCCTGGTCTTCTTGGCTGAGAACTGGGTGGAGAATGCAACTGTAAAAACCTCTGTCACCTGACTGGTTCTATTACCTCAGTAATAAAAATCTGCTCTCAGCAGTATGATCTTTAGCTTAAAAGCTGCAACTAGATCAATCTCAACAGTTATCCCCTCAAACACTTTCCAGACTCCCCTCCATTGAATTTCTCTTGAGTAAATTCATTCACCCTGAATGATCACTTCTCTAGAATTAGCAGCCTTGGCTCTCTTCAATGAGAAATTTTATAGAGATGCCTAGGTCTTCTGGGTCAGTTTTCATTAAATGAGCCACTTGCTCTGATTCCAGTTTCTTGGGGAATCATGACCACAAATATAGGGAAGTTGCCACCTGCAACAATTGGAAGTGGTTTGAGGATGCTGCCACATGTCAGTTTGCTCTCCACCCAGTCTCCTCCACCAATTGACCAATAAACACTCTTTTAACAACTCTCCTAAGCTGTTGTCTCCTCATTTATTTATTTATAAATAAAATATTCTGAATTTATATTAAATATTCTTGACCCCACTGGGTCATCAATTACAACTTAGCATAAAATTTAACACAATGTTCCTCAAATAATATAAAATTGTTTTTGCAAATTGGGACATGTGACATACACACCCCCTTAAATTATAACATTTTCCTCGATGTTATTTATTCCTCCTCCTCAGGATTCCCCTGGAATAGAATTGGATATGTATTCCGCATATGACTTTTCAATTCCCAGGTGGCTTCCTTGGGACTAAGGTGCTTCCATTGCACCTTCACTTGACCAATGGTACGGTTCCGAAGTGTGATCTCCCTCCGCTCGAGGATACAGTCTGGTTCCACCAAAAAATATCCTTCGGGTTCCACCTATACATCATTCCAGTTAATAACATGAGTAGCATCATGCACATATTTGTTTAATACAGAATTGTGAAAAACATTATGAACTCTTAAATTCGGTGGTAAAACTAACTGATAGGCTATCTGTCCCATCCTGGACAACATTTAAAAGGATCACAATAACGAGGTGCTAGTTTGTCACAACTACCCAACCTCAAAGAACTATTTTTGGGTCTCACCTTGATAAAAAAATGTTCACCTACCTGGAACTCTTTTGGAGTTCTTTTAAGGTCTGCTTGACTTTTCTGCCGATCTTGCGCAATTTTCAGATTACCTTGTACCTGCTTTACAATTTCCTCCATTTCTTTCAATAATTCAGGTCCTAATACTAACCTGTCCACTGGATTACTCCAAGAGATGGGAGTGTTACATTTCCTTCCATACAGAATTTCGAAAGGACTATATCTAGCTGAAGCTTGATAATTATTATTATAAGCAAATTCTACTAGGTGTAAATAATCTTCCCATTTACCTGGCTGTTCCTTTACATACATTCTTAGTAAATCTTCCAGTACCTAATTTACTCTTTCAGTTTCTCTATCTGTTTGAGGATGGAATGAGGTACTAAAATTTAACGTAGTATTTAATCCCTTAAACAAAGATCTCCAAAAGTTACCTGTAAATTTAGGGTCTGGGTCTGAAATTATAACCTTCGGTATTCCATGCAGTCAGAAAATTTACTTTAAAAAGATATCAGCTATGTTTGTAGCTTTATAAGTAGTTTTTATAGGTATAGAATGGGATACTTTACTCAATTTGTCAACCACTACCATTATGGAGTCATTTAAGTTCTGATTTTTAGGCAATCAAGTAACAAAATCAAGACTAATTATCTCCCATTTCTAGCTAGGAATGGGAAATGGCTGATGTAATCCAGCTGGATGTTGATGTTCAGTTTTTACTTGCTGACATTCAAAGCATCTAGCAATATATTCTTCCAGTTCAGTCTTCATGTTGGGAAAAAAATACTCTTTTCGTAACATGGTTATAGTCTTCTGATAACCCGGATGGCCTGAGTAAGGATTTTTATGGATTTCGTCTAAAATTAATAACTTAAACTTAGGTACATATATTCTGTCTTTATATAGTAAAAATCCTTTTTTATTCAAGCTGTACCCTGTGCTTAAACTTTCTATTGGATTTTCTTTTGCTTTTACTTGTAACTTTTGGTAAATTTCATCTTGTTCGAACCTTGCCTTAAGCTGTTCTTCCAGATCTGTTGTATAAGTGCCGATAACTGCTGTAAAATTCAGCTTTGCATTTAAGGGGCCTTTGAGCTGGGCACTGCACCAGGTACCATCTCAATAGTAAAATCTAGTTCCCTTTTTAGAGGTAGTCCCAGAATTCTTCCGAAAATACATCTGCATACTCCTTTAGAACCGGTATATCCTCAAATTTTATTTTTTCTATGTTATTTAGATTTTCCTCATTGGTTACTGTTACCGCATAAGCCTTACAAATTTTCCTAACAACTCTCTTAAGCTGCAAAGCAGAAATATGCCTCACGATTGTTTCCTAGGGATTTGCTTTATGCTTATTAGTTTTCCATCATTATTTATACAAGTAAAGGTTTTATCATAGAAATTTAAGACCACCCTATGCTGCTCTAACCAATCCATACCGATTAGTATGTCATATGAACCCAGAGGTAGTACATTAAGCTTAACAAAAGTTTCAAATTGATCCATAGTTACTGCATAATTCTTTACAAAACTAGTTACCTTTCTCTTTGCACCAGTAGCTAACTGAACCAACCAAGAACTTGCAAACTTTTCAATAGGCAGTTTACACTTTTCTACCAAATTAGGAGAAATATAACTTAAACTAGCTCCTGGATCAATTAAAATGGCTATGGGTGTTTGGTTTATCTTACCTTCTACTTCCACCATGGAAGTTTGATAGTCTGCCTGTCAATTCTCCAAAGCTGCATTGATCCTGGGCATAGTCCTTGCTAAATCTCCAACAGTCATCTCCTCCTATATTGTGTGGATATTGCTAACAGTCTTTTTCTGATTGAGACAGACTAAGGCATAATGTGGACCATTACATTCCCAACACTTTGCGGGTTCTTTTCGTTCAAATTTCTTTGTGTAATTACTGTGATTATCAGCAGGCTCTTTATTTTTTTGATTGTTATGATTATTCTGTGAATTATTCTTATTCCCCTGGAAATTCTTATTAGAGAAATTTCTAGCATTATTATTTTTAGAATTCTGATTAGGCACAAACTCTTTCTTCTTTTGATCATAATTATTATTCTTTTTGGCCTTCCAGTTGGCCATACTCTCCTTTTTTCGATCCTGTTCATAGCAGAAATTTGCTTTCCTCATAGCTTCTTCCAGGGTTTTTGGATTGTCATACTCAATCCTATCCTTTATGTGATAAGGTAAACAGGTGAGAAACCACTGTACCTTCAGTTTTTCATCCACAAGGTATGGCACATACCTAAGTAGACTTAAAAACTTACTATTCAAATCTTTCATAGTCATTGTACCTCGTTTTAGCTCATAAAATCCTTTAGCCCTTTCTTCATAGTACTATTTAGATAAAAATTTCTTTTTAAAGTACTTCTTGAATGTGATCCAATTTATGTTCTTCTCTCTTATACCTTTAACTCTCTTTAAATCTTGCCACCATATATCAGCTTTCCCTGTAAGATTATAAATAGTCATTCTAGCCTTTAATTGGTTAGAATAGTTATAAATTTGGAAGTACTTCTTTATCCCGGATAACTTGGATTCTACTTCCTCCCCCTTTTCAGTTTCTCCATTAAATGTTGGCGGCTTGATCTTCTTAAACTCTCCAGAAATTTCTTGATAAGGTTTGTATTTTCTTTTTCTGGAATGGTGGTTATCCTCACTATTATCACTAGTATAATGAGAATTACGTTGATCGCCAAATACTTCGGAAGATGCGCTACTTTCATTTTTAATATGTTTAGTATTTTTATACTTATGTTGGTAACTTATATCTTCTGAATCAACTCTTTTACCCCTTCCCTCAGTATGAAATCTTTCTATTAAGATCTGATTCAGGTTCTCTTGAGCTCTTAGAATCCTCTCATTTTCTTTTTTAACAGATTTCGTTTCAGATTTTAATTCTTTTACTGTTTGTAAAAGTTCTGAGGAATTAGTGGTTATGTCTTGTTGTATAGGTTCTCTTTGTAAATTATCTTGTTCAGTATAGGGAGATTCCTCTAGTCTTTCCATACCTGTTGTTAAACTCAGAAACAATTTCTTTGTTGATAACATTAAAAGAAAACAACATCAACAAAATGATTTAAATTCACTGTTCCATATAAGAAAGTTGAGCTTCATTAAGGCCTAGTGTTTGAACCTTGTGCTCTGATACCACGTGCCATAACCCCAAAAATTTCATAAAAATTTAAAATTTTTAAAGTAACATAAAATGTCTGAATACGCAGTTTAGTAACTGCCAGCGGATAGCGGAAAATGAAACAGTTTAAGAATTTGTAATGAATAGTTTCAAAATACAAATAACTAATACAACTTTAATTTTTATAAGTTATATAAAAATGACTTGCATTTAGATTGCTGCTAGATCTACTAATAATTTACTTTTGGTAAGTAGGTGAGAAACTATCTTTGAAATTCGGGGTTACTTAGCATTTTGCTAACTTAGATGGAGTGCTGGTTCTTACAGGTTCAACAGGTAAGCGAATGATCAAGTAGGAGTTTATTTTGTATGATAGCGAGAAGTATTTCTTTAGCATGTTAAGATCCTAGTAAATAAATTGATTATTTAAAAGCAAGGCTCTGACGAGGTAAAGTAATTTCCTTTGTTGTTTTGGTTCTAATACAGTATTCATAGTTTAGCCATAAAGACTGTTAACCTTAACATACTTAGTGCCATTTACTAGAATGAGTTCTGCCAAGGTTTCTTTTTGTTGAAAAGATTATAACACTTAGTTAAAAATAGATTCTTCCAGTGAGCTTAGGGCTCATGATATTTGACGTACAATTACTTTTATTGTAACATGATCTTACTGCTATTGTCATGTTTAATACTTGAATGTACTACTTTTATGCATGAATATACTCTTACGATTTTCAAAGGTAAAGTTTACAAATAGATTACATATCTCTACTTCAACTCTTCTTTACTAGTCGTGAAGATTATCAACTTGATGATTGTATGCAATTATGCTTATCTTCTTGCATTGCTAGATATCAAGCTATAAACTTCGATTTCTAGGTTATCGCTATGCTACATGTGTTATTGTAATAATATAATACCACATTGTTTTTATAATGTTACGAAAATAATTTTTACTTGTATCCTTAGGTAGTTTTACTACCTAGTAATTACCATGGTGTAGTCTAATTATTGGTATGACATAATATAAGTTTGGTTCTTTATAAAAGCAAGATTACTAGCTCCAAAGTATAATTGACTTTATGTAATCATGTGAATTATCCTAAGGTGGAATACTACCTAACAACCACTTCCATAAATTTGAAACTAAAGGTAAAACACATTATCAGTTTTATTCTTATAGTTTACTAGATCTAATGCAAAGCACAAATAGTAATATGATTGTCTTTGTAAGCAATAATAAGAACCATCCAAAAGTTCGTTGGCAAAAGTGACATAAGAATCAATATTAGTAAGCGTTATACTATGGTCAATTCTTCGTGATTGTATTAATGGAAAAGTTTATGCACCTTTCTTCTATAGTCGATGACATAGATTCATTATTAGCAATGATAGAAGGCCTTATTACAATCGATTCGCAAATGATATAAGTTTTTATACTAAAGTTGATTACATAGTTTTTAATTATTGGCAATGATAAGTTTTACATTTGATAGTGCAGGGTTGACTATAGAAATCGGCCCACTCTTGAGTTATATTTCTAGAAGGGCACGTGGATGAGTCTCCACCATGCAATGGTTGACTATTAACACAACGAAATCCTATGTTCTTGCATTTTTCTTCGAGGGTTTGCTCTGTGCTGTGAGAACTCTTCGCGGCCATGAGAGGCTGCTCCTGCTCTTCTTGTTAACTCCGTTATTTGTTTTGCTGTGCGAAGTGGTTTGGGTATCTTAGTTTATATACTCAAATTCTCTTGTGAGTGATGTTTTTACTGTGTGAGTGGTTTTCGCGGCTTTGCTTGGCTTGAAGCCTGTAAGGAATTATGCCCTGTCACTGCTTATTCCTTACCTGGTCTCATGGAGTTTGAATTCTTTTCTTACTACCTTCGTTACAGGGTTGACATGAGGGCTTGCTTGCTTCTCTGTGTAGTTCACTCATGCTGGTGACTGTTCTTTCTCGGCTCGGCTCTCTTCTTGCTCACAGGTATAATTTTAATTCTTAAATCGAAATTTCTTTTGTCAATACTATTATTTAAGCTAGGGTTTATACTCATGAATGGAGTCTTAAATTATTACTCGGAACTGTGTTCTTGCAGGTACCTGCAACGGCTCCAAGCTTTAAGTGGAAAAAATACAACCTCAAGCTTCGGTGAACATTGTGGCCTCCAACCGGTAAGCCCTGGTTTAGATGTGGGTCCTCCCTACTTACGATAAGGGTTGTTGGATGAAGTTTACAGTGGTTGGAAGCATGGCTTCGGTTTCTTCGATGGTTAAAATGTTTAGTTTGTTATTACTCAAATTTTAAGTAAAACCCTTGCGGTGATCGCTGGGTAGCAGAGGCTCTTGAGCCGTGATATGTATTTGGTTTTGGTTTAACAAAATAGCCTTACGGCTTGATCATGTAATACGATGGGTTTAAGAATAAAAGAAACTCCCTATGCACT
>LPNX010996763.1:287191-297607 GCA_001517045.1 Pseudotsuga menziesii | reverse complement strand
TTTTAATTAATGGTTTCTAATATTTATAATATGTAAATTCCCTTTAATTATAAATTCACTAATTCAATTTATCAATTATGAACGATAATCCTATCAATGTAAACCATAACATTATCAAAGTGTAATCATATCAATTAAATAAAATTTACTACGATTTAATCGACTCATATACCTATTTCCATTTTAATTACAACTTTGTTTGTAATTAGTTAATTAACAATCAATCAAGCATTCTAATCAATTGCATTAGTCACTACCTAGGTTAACCATTACTTTGTTTATTATTCAACCACAATTAATTATTAATGGACAATAATTAACCATTAATCAACATTATTAACCCTAATCATCATTATTAACTTTAATCGACATCATTAAAATTGATCAACAATAGTTAATTACTAATGACAGTAATTAATATTAAGCGACACTAATTGACATTATTACTCAACAACATTTCATGTAATTCAAAATATGTAGGCGAGTTATGTAAGCGTAGCTACTGCTTACATTCCTCACGTAAGTACACTAAAAGTAATAATTCACATACATCAATCATAATCAAGGAAATTTATTATTTACCGACACATGTTTTAGCATAGTTTACAAGGTATGATCCATTAGCTTACTGAAATCCATGTTACGACAATTCATACATCACTGATTTACGACACATACTAATCAAGGGTTTTACACACCTACAATTAGATCTTGTTTTCACCCCTACTTCACGCTACATCTATCTACCTACATCATTACTAACTTCCACATCCTATCCTGTCCTCTGCTGGACTACCCTGGAATGTCAAGTCATGACTGGTTCCAGCTAGAACCTGTAAGCGGAAGTGTCGACCACATCGACCAAGCTTCCCCAGCAGGCAACCACCAGTCATCATGACACACCTTGGGGAGCGCACCGTAGCATAGCCCTCCCATGACTCTGGGTTTCGGGGATAAATACTGGGTAAATCCTCCACCCCCCTTAATGGAACAAGGGATTATGTCTACTCGACATAACAACAGCGTTGCAATTGTACTCGGTCTGTCATCGTATAACCGATCTGGGCGGTTGAGTTTCCTGGAACTCTACCCCACCCATGTCATAACATACATCATAATAAACAGCATAATAACCATACGGAAGTAAATAAATGCATCATTCGCATACCATTTTATCTTTATAAGTCCATGTCCCCGAGGTCCTCCCTCCTCGTAGGATCCAGCTATCACTTAGCCGTTTCAACCTGTAAGTTAGTCCTCGACATACAATATAGGATATCGTGCATAATCCTCGATATGTACACATATATCTCATCATAACATGACAGCAATAAACTCATTCATTCGCCATGCACCTGGCCTAACATTCATTATTTCAACATATATCTGTAACGGTATCCACATACCCATCATTCAGTAATTTCCATATATTTGACATAATTAACACATGATACATATCTAAACATGACCACCGACCATAATACTATCATCACACACACACACATATATATCGGCAAAATAATAGAACCATATGTCCACAGTGTCGTCAAACCGACGAGGTCTCACAATCAAACAAATACAACATATAATAGTAGTTCAGGAAGAAATGTCAAAACGGGGTGTTACATACACCCACCCTTCAGGAAACTTCTTCTCGAAGTTATGATCAAAATAATGTGGGATAATCACGATGCATAGTCTCTGCGTCCTCCCAGGTAGCAGACCCCGGGCTATATCGGTCCCACTGGACCTTAACTTGTTCCACCAAACGGTGCCTCAACTGTTTAACCCTGTGGTCCAATATAAGTAATGGTTCGACCCTGATGGTTCCCTCGTCCGAAACCTGTAGTTCCTTCCAATTTATTTTATGTGACTCATCAGCTACATAATGTCGTAAAACAGATACATGAAAAACATTATGAGTTTTATGCAAATGGGGTGGCAGCACAAGACAATACGCGACAGGTCCAACCTTTTCTAAAATTTCAAAGGGTCCTATAAATCGTGGTGACAAATTTGTCCCCTTCCCAAACCTGATGGTACTTTTGCTAGGCCTGACGCGGATGAACACTGCATCACCAACCTTATGGACAAACACTGCATCACCAACCTTATAGCTTCGGTCAACCCTATGCGCATCGGCATAACTCTTCTGCCTATCCTGTGCTTCCTTTAACCGCTGTCTAATCTGAACAACCTGTTCTTCCATCTCCTGAATCAACTCAGGTCCTATAATTACTCGATCCTCTAACCTTTCCCAACTCAATGGTGTCCTGCATGGCCTTCCATATAAAGCTTCATATGGAGGCATCCCGATTGAGCTATGGTAACTGTTTTTGTAAGAAAACTCCACCAAAGGTAAGTGCTTTTCCCAATGAGTTTTTTGATCCATGACATACATTCTAAGCATGTCCTCCATCACCTGATTCACTCTTTCTGTTTTCCCATCTGTCTCTGGATGGTAAGCAGTGCTTAGGTTCAACTGAGTACCCAACGCCGACTGCAAACTCGTCCAAAACCTAAATGTAAACCTGGAATCTCTATCCGATATAATATTCTTGGGAAACCCATGGAGACGAACAACTTCATTTATGAAAACATGTGTTACATCCGTGACATCATAGGTCTCCTTAACTGGAATGAAGTGAGCAGTTTTGGTCAGTTTGTCAACGATGACCATAATGGAATCATTCCTGTGAGAGGTAAGAGGCAATCCCACCACGAATTCCATGGAGATAACCTCCCATTTTGACATAGGAATGTCATGCGGCTGTAACAGTCCTGCCGGGTGGTGATGATCAACTTTTACCTGCTAACACTTAAGGCACCTAGCGACAAATTTGACCACGTCGCTTTTCATCCCTGCCCAAAAAAAGAGTTGCTTCATGTCTGCATACATCTTCTTTACACCCGGGTGCGCACAATACACTGATCTGTGGGCCTCCTTAAGGATAGTCTCTCTAATATCTCCCTCCTCAAGAATGTACATCCTCCCTTGATACCGTAGCAAACCATCGGCTTCCAACTCATAGCCTTCAAACTTTGGTCCCACTAGTTTCCCATTCTGGAGTGCTGCAGTGACCTTTAGGTACCAACTATCTCTGAGTAGCTGCCCTAAAATTCTTTCCCTCAAATCCACCTTCAAAGGTATAAGAGAGAAAAGTCTTGGTTTTCTGCTTAAGGCATCCGCTACCACATTCTCCTTCCCTTTGATGTAGGAAATCCCAAAATCATACTCGCTCATGAATTCACTCCATCGCCTTTGCCTAGCATTTAGGTCTCTCTGAGTGAAGATATACCTTAAGCTTTGGTGATCAGACTTGAGCTCAAAGCTTCGTCCAACAAGGTAATGTCTCCAAAGCTTCAAAGCTAACATCATTGCAGCCAACTCTAGGTCATGAGTAGGGTAATTCTCTTCATGTGGTTTTAGCTTTCTCGATGCATAAGCTATTACCCCACCTTCCTGCATCAATACTGCACCCAAACCCTGCCTTGAAGCATCGGTGCAAACTGTGAATTCCTTCTCCATATCTGGAACTCGTATAATTGGTGCACTTGTCAATAGACTTTTCAGCTCGGTGAATGCAGCATCGCATTCATCTGTCCATTCATACCTAGTGCCCTTACGTTGTAGGGTATTTATGGGTTTCACGATTTTTGAGAAACCCTCAACAAACCTTCTATAATACCCGGCTAACCCCATGAAGCTCCTTACTTCATGCGCATTCTTTGGCACGGGCCAATCCATTATGGACTTCACCTTTTCAGGGTCAACAGAAATTCCTTCACCGGAAATTATATTCCCTAGGTAATGGATCTCCTTCTGATAGAACGAACATTTGGACAACTTACCATACAAATCATGCTCCCTTAAGCATGACAAAACTATTCGCAAGTGTTCCTCGTGCTCCTGTTCATTGTTGGAGTAGATGAGGATGTCGTCCAAGAAGACTTGCACAAACTGATCTAAGTGTTTTCGGAACACGCTATTCATGAGACTCATGAATACGGCTGGGGCATTGGTCAAACTGAAGGGTACCACCACAAACTCATAGTGCCCAAACCTTGTTCAAAAAGAAGTCTTAGGTATATCACTTTCCTTAATCCATAGCTGGTGGTAACCTGATCGTAAGTCGATCTTTGAGAAGACTGTCGCTCCCTTCATTTGATCAAAGAGGTCATCAATTCGAGGTATCAGGTACCTATTCTTTACGGTGGCTCTATTCAAATCTCGGTAATCTATAAAAAGACGCAAGGAGCCATCCTTCTTCTTCACAAAGATTACTGGCGCACCCCATGGTGAAATACTTGGTTTGATGAGCCCTAGATCTAGCAATTCCTTCAATTGCATTTGCAACTCGCAAATTTCTGGGGCCGTCATCCTGTAAGGTGTCTTCGATGTTGTCTCTGCACCGGGTTTTACCTCAATGGTAAAATCAAGTTCCCTCTTAGGAGGTAACCCAGGTAATTCCTTTGGAAATACATCACTGAACTCGGCTAACACTGGATAGTCATCAAAGGAGGGTCCCTTCTCACTGTTTACTGCTTCAACAATGTACAACTGGCATCCCTGTCGCATACATCGCTTTATGTTCATAGTTGATATGAAACGTAGGGACACCTTCCGTTTGATACCCTGGATCTTGATGGCCTCTCCGTTGTCATTAATGCAAAGAACCTTCTTTCCATAATAGTCCAAGAAAGCTCGATGTTCCTCAAGCCAATTCATACAGATGATGAGATCATAAGTTCTGAGAGTGGTGACGTACACTTTGACTTGTGTAACACACACCCCGAGATCCACCACACACTTATCGACACTAGGTCCTACTGCTTGCTTAACCCTTGAAGCCATTTAGACTAAGCTGAAATCGTCATGATCGTAGGCTGCCAACCCACATTTGTCTAATGCATATGGAGAAATGAAATTATCAGTAGCGCCAGGATCAAACAATATTCTAAGCTTGAAATTATTGACCATACCTGATGATTCCACTAGAGTGGATTGGTGCTACGCTTGATGGTTGTTTACTACAGCCGAGATCTGATGCCTACTACCCCCACTCCCCATTGGGGCTTTTCCTTCTCGCTGCACTGTACCAGATCGTAATTCGGGACAATCACGCTGGTAATGTGGACCTCCACATCCCCAACAAGCAACCTATAATGGAGTGGGAGAAATAACCCGTTCAGACCCTTCAGAGGGGATCCTCCCCCTAGGACCCCTTCCTCTACCGGCTGATCCTCTGAAATTCCTCACACCCTGGTGAGTTCCTGTGGCTGACTGGGGCACCGCCCTAGTTGTCACTGATCTGTCGACCACTGTGACTCTTGGTGTGCTCCTGTTCCCGTAGGGAGGTGGCCTCGCATATCCTCCCCGAGGGTAGCTTCGAGGGGCCTTCCCCGCAAACCCTGACTGCTGAGAGTTGAATGACCTGATGGGATTTGCACCCAACATCTCCTCAGTGTAACGAGCACAATCTACTACTTCGGCGATCGAAGTCGGTTTCCACATCCGTACGTGAGCCCTGATCTTGGCATTGAGCCCATACACGAAGCGCTCAACCTGGAGTTTGTCATTGTCCAAGTAAGGGACATACTTCACTAACTCCATGAACCTCTCTTCATACTCCTCCACCGATATATGCCTTTGTACCAAGGCATGAAGAGCCCCTGCTTGTTCTTCCTGGTAGGATGCGGGTAGGTACTTCCCTTTGAATTTTTCCACAAACAGTTCCCATGGAACCGTGTCTGGTGTAAGGTGTAGCTGCCTTTCTTGGTTTCCCCACCAGTTCAAAGCGGCCCCCTTTAGTTGAAATATGGCCAGTTTGGACTTGGACATGGAGGTGTACTCCTGCAAGGTCAAGCACCTAGTCATATCTTCCAACCACGACTCTGCTCGTATCCCTGATCGACCCCCTAAAAATTCTGGAAGCCTTATCTTCTGAAGTTCCCTCTTGATATCCTGGTGCGGATTTCTTGGTACTGTATTCACTTCTACCACAGGAAATTCCGCTCTTAGTGGAGGGGCATCCACTTCTACCTCCGAGGTAGTACTTCCTCTCTGTGCTAGTCCCCTGAGTGTTTCGTTTATTGCTTCCAACGAGCGCAGTATAAGGATGGTCTCTGGCGATGGTGCTGGCACATTCGGCTCAGGTAATGCCATAGCCTGACCTCGCCCCCGACCTGCTCGCGTTCTTACCATGTTTATCCCTGCTACATGGAATAATAAAATAATTAGCATATGACGACATCATGACTAATTTACCATCGAACTCATCACTTAATTCAAATGCGTCATGACTAATTTATGAGCGCTTACTCTAAGAGCTATAGTTCAGGATGTTTCGATCAGGCCATCTTGAGGCCACCCGGTACTAGATATACTGCAATAATTCTATGTAGGTGTAGGTATTGGATTCCACACAACCCTCATCAAGTCGCCATCAACTCTTCAAGATATTCAATTAATGTTTATTGCCCCGCTCTCATTAACAATTGATAATTTAATAATTTACTAATAGAATAACCTAAGTTTTAAGTCTAGCATCGCGTTTACCCAACATTTGTCATGAAGTAGAATCCGTGTCCTAGCGATCAACTCGTCATGTTGGTCTCCGTGGTATCTCATTTTCAAGATTTCGTGTCGGTCTTGCCCCTTCAACTATACGTCGAAGTTTCGGCAAGGAGCATTTTCAACATGACTTTAAACAATTGACTTTTAAATTTAAATTAACATATATTTACTCTTCAACTTAATTAATTAATTATTTTATTACATATTAGGCATTTACTTAACGGAGTATACATATTAATAATTTTAAATAATATTAATTATTTTGCAAAATCTAATAGTGCTAAACAACAATATGTAATTAAATTACTCTTTTAAAAAAAATATACTAAACATAATTCATTTATATAATATATAAAAATTTTGATTATAATTTAATTTAATAATAAGAACCAATCATATTAAACAACCTACCCTATCCCTAATCTACCAAGGCCGTAGCATGAACACCACACAGCTTGTGCTGGTCATCCTGATCCCACAACGCAAGGAAAAAGGGGAAAAACCCTTTAAACCCTATCCGATGTCCGCTTCTCACTTTCTCTAGCTCAACAGTGAAGGAGCTCTGCAACTCTGGCTCAACTCGGTGGCTACAAGTTCAACACAGTTCCACCGGAACGCTAGAGCTAGCCCAAGCTCAGGATTCAACACAACGCAGTAGGATAAGGGTTTGCTACAACTAAATGTTTACTGCAAAATTTATTCTTCCCCTTTTGTCTCAGGTTGTTAGTTCTCTCCCGGCCCTAGCTTCCCTTTTCCTACCTTTTGAAAGAGGGCATAGCTGTGTTTTTTTTTGTGTGAGCTTCCCTGGCCGTAGGCCACTGGGCCGGCTGAACCCAGGCCGCAGGCTCACGGCCGTGCTGGCCGGGCTACGCCCAGGTCGTACGCCCATGGCCGCTAGCCGTGCTGAAAATACCTAAGGGACGGAAAATACCAAGCACGGACGATATGATGCCTTAGAAGGGGCTTGGGAATTTGTAAAAACCGGAGAAAGGTCTGAGAAGCAGTGAAGATGGCGTTAAAAGGTTGTCAATCGAAGCCTCGGATGCCGAATCTGATATCGCCATTGGAAAGCCCGGCTTTAGATGTATGAGAAAGAGTCTGAAAATTTTCCCAGTGACCACCGGAAGACTAATATTTAAGGTATTTCTTGGATCCAAGCCGCAATATTTGTTAATCGTGTCTCATTGTTTGCCGGCGTGGAATTTCTTCTCGGCATGTAGAGGTCAAAGCTGCTACGCGTGGTTGAACTTTGAAGCCTCCGGGAACGACTCTGCTATTGTTGCAGAGACTATTATTTTCGGAAGCTTCGATTACAAGGAGAGTGCGAGTGGGATTAGGAGTCTCTGTAAGCTGGGAAATCTTGATTCTTGATAAAGTACTGCTGCTTTTAGAGTTTCTACGAAAACAAGTCGATTCTGAAAAGCTTGAAAGGGATTCGAACGGCATTTTTTTTTTTTGGTGTTTATGCTACGGTCTCTTTTGGTCGTTTCGGCGCTGGTTTTTGTGGCAGTAGCTGATATTGTCATCCCTTTTGCTTTACTTTCTACCTATAAGTGTATTTCTTGCCATAGCTTGAAGCTGGATTGGGGCAGTTACAGTTTTCGCTCTTCTTTGGATGATATACCTCTGATTTCTGTAGTACGATTGCTTATAATTGTTTGTGTTTATTCTTTGTGCGATGTGCCAAGCCTCTTTCATGGTCCTTATCTTGGCACAACTATAGTCTGTTCGTGTTTTGTTTTGATAGCAATACTGTAACTTGTTGATTTAACATGGCTACAGTAATGTGTGCAGCAACCCTAAACCCCATAACCCAATGCGTGCAGCAACCCTAAACCCCAACTTTTAAAGCCCTGACTAGCGCATGAATTGAACTGTAGATTCCTTTGTGCACAAATTGCCTGTTGGTAAATAAAAGACAAATAAAATTGAAAAGAATCCTGTCGTATGACATAATATAATGTGTAGGGAATACATCTTCTACATCTAATTCTTTTATTCTGATTAGAACGCGTTTTCAATTGTTTCTGTTGGAAAAAGATAAATATTTCTGAGATAATTTAATTCCTCAGCACAGTGTGAATTTTCCACTTTCAACTATACATTTACTTAGATTCCGAGATTTATTCATTTTTCAGTTCTCTGTGATTTCATGTTAAATTTTACTGGCTGTCGTTTGTATAGGTGAGGTGAGAGAGTGAATGCCAATTGCCATCCATGGAGGAGAGCTTACAGAGGGATTTCATGGTGTTATTTATGAGGATCTCCATAAGAAAAGGAATCCCAGCGCAAGCAGCATCACAACAAGAAGCACCAGTCGCCGGGAGGAAGTTATTGCCCGCCGGTATCATAGTCATTTAAATCATTGCCAGGAGGTCCGTCTTACAGAAAAGGCCAGATTGAGTCTTCTTGGAAAGGGAGGTTGCTCTTTTACGCCAAGTCATTTATATATATAGATGGCCAGGTTCGGGGAAAGCAAGAAGTTCACTTCAGACAGAATAAGTAATATGTTATCATTTTACATTTTTCCTATTTAAAAACATCGTTTATGGATGTCATATATTAGGCGTTTTCCATTTCTGATTCCTTTCGGGTGAGTTTTCTATATTTAACATACAAAATTTGCATCAATTTATTCACTCTGATTTAAGCTAAATGCTGCTATCTCATGTATAACATATTCTTTTCAGAATTAGTGGTATCAAGACATTTAGTCAGTGTGTACCAGCATTAGTTAGAGCTGTTTTTTAACTCTCTTTATGACTATTAAAGTTCAAAATTGTTTTTACTAGAGTTTGGAATGATATCCCAGACGTTCAAAGTCTGATAGTATTATCCTTTGAAATGCGTTGTGCTGGATGGACTGTACTCGTTATGTAGACTAACGAAGGTTTGGCATCGCTGACATACAACAAAAAATTTACAGTTTCCTTTATATTATTTCTTCATATGTTTTGGATCAAGTATCCGTGTTCGCCCTCATGTTTTCTAGAGTTCTCTATATTTGTTTTTATTAGGCATAGGAAGGAGCTTTCCTTTGCTCTCAAGAACCATCATTCCTAGACATTATAGAAAAGAAGGGTATGTTATCATCTTAGCATGATTTGCTGAGCACGTTTAAAGTCTGGAGCAGCAGAATAGCTTATATAATTATACTCACATCCCTACCTTTAATTAATTTTGACTGGTTCAGATAGAGATTATCATAGTTATCTATTTCACTTTTATTGGGGTGCTTTATGGGTCAAACCCTATGGCTTATTCTGTCGCTACTTGTGCGACTGATTAAGAATACTACAAATCCAATAAGCACTCCTTTTTGATAAACAAGAAGTAATATTAAAATATTTTTCTTCTTCTTTTGTTTAGGCCTTAAAGGTTCCAGCATTCGAGCCTAAGCTCCGATACCATGTGTAGAGCCCCCTACTGGGTCTCCTTTAGTTTTTATTTATAGTCAGAAAATTCACTTTATATATATACAGTTTGAAAATCTATAATTCTATTTTATCTACTTCTAACAATTTACTGTTAACTGTGCAGGTAGCAAGGATGATCATAGCATATAAAATTTTAATATTTAATAAACAGAATTTGCCATATAAAATTTTAAAATTAAATAAACAGAATTGGCCATAATACTGCTGGAAAATACCTGTAGGTAGCTAGTAGGTCCACCTTTGTTGCTGTCCTTGCTTGCCGTTTTTCCTTGCTTTTCCCTGCAGCCAAAAGTCATTCCCAAGTTCTAAAACTCAACCAGTCCAAACCAGTCTTGCCACCCTGCCAACTGGCGAGGTCTCACCGACCACCCAGCTCCAAAGGTACCCCTTTGGATCCCCGAT